>JAAGNO010002511.1:0-16837 GCA_033439905.1 Ceryle rudis
TCTCCTCTCCTCTCCTCTCCTCTCCTCCTCCTCTCCTTCTCCTCTCCTTCTCCTCCCCTCCTCCTCTCCTCCTCCCCTCTTTTTTCCTCCCCTCTTTTTTCCTTCTTTCCAAATATATGGGCAACATTTCTGGTGTTTGCCATTACAATTTCCTGCTCTAACACCATAGAATGGCCAGGGGACACGGCCATTAATCTTGTACAGTGAAAAAAAATATAATTTTTTTCTGGTGGTTATGTGAGTCATTATTTTTTCTTTTTCACAGCATTAATGGTATTTTTTTTTTTTTCTGAAGGAGTTGGCAACAACTTTTGCCATATAAGGATAAAACAAATTTAGAAAACATAAACTCTTTAAATAAACAATCTCCTCATGAGTTAAAACTGCAATTTATTTAAAATTTAATGAAATGTTTTTTTAATGTATTTGTTGTATTTTGTCACAGCAGCAAGGGTATACATAATTTATATCTTGTTTATAAGCCTAACAAATGTGTTTTCTAGAGATAAGGGGTCTGTTTCTAATACCAGCTATTCTTTGCATAGCAGAACTTTCCTAAAAGGTTTATGAACATTACTTTTGATTATTTGTTGATGCTGCTGCTTTTTTAAATTGTAACCCCTGCCTTGCATGTCAGAAATCCTAATGCTTATTCACTTTACTTGATGATCAGTGAAGATCATCTTCCCTTCAGATAATGCCACAGAGCAGTAGGGAATTCAGCATCCAGACACTGGCATGTAGAGGTGCAACTCTGTTAAGTAGGGAACTCTAACACTTAATTACTGTTTATGGATGTTTAGTTATCAAAAGCCCACGTATGAGATACTTGTCATTGAATTTACCCTGACATTTTTAGGTTCGTATCCCAGTATTTTGCAATCTAATCTAACATATTACAAATCCAAATGCCAGAAGGCTTTTAGCACATTGATCTATGTGGACTATTTTAGCTAGACTTTCTAAAGGGCTTAATTCTTCCTTAAGCATTGTAATAAAGTGCCATATTTGAAAGCAAATCATCATTGAGAACTGAGCTCTGGAAAATACACATACTAGTGCTTGTTGTATGGATTGAACTGGGTAAATCAGGGATGAGATCTTGGCCCTGCTGTAGCAAAAATACTTCTGATTTCAGTGAAGTCAGGATTTCATTCAGCAGAACAGAAGCATTTTTAAAAACTCTTCTTGAAGTTCGGTCTCTGCCTCTTATGGAGAGAATCAAGATGCTGATTATTATAGTATCATCCTTTTTACTTTTGTTCTCTGCTCAACAATAAAATAACACTCACTGACAGTAAAATAGGTTTTGGAATTATCACTTGGGGAGATGGATGGAGGACTTGCGTACTTCACTCCTAGATATACTTCTGTTGCCAGCTGAATTGTCAGCTCTCACAGGTATCACGGTGTGTATTGCCTTTTGCCGTGTTTTCTTCACCATGATAGATTCCCAAGTGTAGATTTTTCTTCCAAAGAGCTTATACTGCAGTTACATGCACAGGATCTTATTTACCACACCACTAGGAGCTAAGCTGAAGTGACCCCATCTTGCAAGACACCCTGTTTGTAATCTGCAAAATTAAACCTCTAAAGAACTAAGCGGCCCTGAAAACAGATATGAAGTTTATCTGTGTGTTCTCTTTCAGGTTTCTGTGTACAGAGTAGGTTTAGTGTACTGCCTCCTAGTATATATTATAAAGAAGCCTCTGTCTATTCCTCCTGGTGATTTTTCCTTGAACAGAGACAATACCATTATAACAAGTTACACTTTGTGGATGAGAGAGTGGGGTATCAAATTTAGACTCTGAAGGGGAGAAAAAAGCTATTTTTACTCTTTTGTCAACTGAGCTCCTAAGTGAACTTGGGCAAATTAATTCACCTCAATACTTTCCCAAATGTGCTGAAAGGGAATAATGCTTCTTTATATGAAGAACTGCTGGTTCTTATATTACCTCAGGTAGAGCTGTGACAGAACATGTTCTGGCTGAAACACTATGTAGGAAGAGAAGTGACAATTCTTGAAGACAGCAATAACAGAGGAGATGTAGAGGTAGCAGTTCTTGTTCTTTTCACTGACTCTGTGGATAACCTTGATAAAGTCATGCATTCTCTTTGTGTTTTCATTTCCAGGAACATTCCTCTGTTAAACAATGGTGTTCTGAAGACAAATTATCTTTTGTGAGGTGTTCATCTACCAAAGAGATTTGGAAGGAGATTTCTCTTTTGCTTTCACAAAGCAGAGGTACTTCATGGTAGAGCCTGGCCTATGAAGTATGGTGAGGTACAAGCGAGAAACAGGGCAAAGGCTCTTTTGTCATCATTGTTTTTTTACAGGGTGGTCCACAATATGCTAAAGTTCCTTCAGAAATTATAGCTGGAAATGAACTGCCTGAGTAAACAGGAAGCCACTCTCTAGGGTAGAAGAAAACGTATCCAAGCCTTTTTGAGAAACTGGGCTTTGTTTTTAAAATAGTCATGTTACACAAAGGTATGATTTACATGAGAAACCTGCAACTATATTTTTTAAAAATTGTAATGGGAAAGAAAAGCATATTTCCAATGTAAAGGACATGATCAGCAAAACAAGAAGTAATGAAAATTCAAGGAAGTAATATAAATGTATAAATAATGGATCTCAAAGATTATCTAGGGAGATAATATTTGCATAATGTAATTATATTTTTAAGCCAATTACAAAAATTTGTGGTGTGTTAATTATTTCATTTAAAAGCATAAAATTCCTAATGCAAATCTGTACCTACACAATGGAAGTGTACACATTTCTGGTTTTCTGTACACAGCAGGAATCAAACAACAGAAGAAATATTTTTGTTGAAACTTTCAAACATCTTTTATCTAGTCAGGCCACTGTTTCACAAGCTTGGTTTGTTTGTCTCTACCATACACAGAATGTCAATTTCTTTGTGTTTCCACTGTTTTTCAGCTTTCACACTATTGTAAAATTGTAATCTAGTTAATTACCCACCTAAGGTCTTATTATTACTGTGTAACTATTAAGTCATTATTAGAGTACTAGGAAACTCATCACCCAGGTCTGCACAGGATGTAGGCTGGTTATCCCCACACTGGCCTGCTAGTGCATGATACATTATAAAGAGCTCATGAGAGGATCTGGATCTCATGAGCTCTGTTTTCCATATGTACTGCTTGTAGGTTGCTCTAATTCAAAGCAGAGGACAATACCAGGACACCGCCTTCAGGTCAAGCAGTGGACGGGATACTGACATATGTATTTGTTTAATGCATTCAGCCTCCATGAGTCACCAATCCTGCTCCAGTATGCTCCTGAGCATGGCTGACACACACCTCCGAATGTGTGGTGGTTCATTAACAGTGCTTATGACGGGTGAATTAGGACTTGAAAACCAATGAGGACAGCTGTTAAAATGGGGATTTAGACTAACCTTTTCCTGTCACAAATCCAGTTGCTTGGATGTTATTGCTGCAGCAAAAAAAATTGTGTGGGGAGGCTGTTTGCCAGCAGAAGAGGACTTCTGCCAGGTTACCTTGTTCTCTGGAAGCTGATCATAGCTGTGCTACCTGCAGACACCTTTTTCTTGTCCAAGCAACTGTGATGATACCACGCAGAATACAGGCCATGGGTACTGCAGAAGGGTTGCACAGGTCAGTGCTGGCTGGCCCCTGGCACGTTTGCATTTTTTCAGTTATTACTGCAAGAAGGAGCATCTAACCACTCCCTTATTTAACTGAGGAGGACCATTATGTTCAAAAACTTTTGCAAATACCATAACAACCCAGAACAGAAAAACATCAAGGCTGCAATAATGCAATATATAAGTATTATTTACATGTTTATTTTGCCAGAAGGTTTATCTGAAATAGTTGTAGTTGTGTGGTTGCAACTGTTTCTCAAATGACTCTTGATTTAGTAAGAGTAAATTACTGATGCTTGATTAAAAGGGTTTTAGAAAACAATGGAAGATTTTAGATATTCTGTTAATTTTTTCTTAGTATTAGAGTCACCAGTATAAATCCTGTGTTAAAACTGCCTGTGCTTTCCCCTAGCTGCATAAGGTTGCTTAGCAACATCATAGGCTTAGTCATGTGATAAAAGTACTAGGATGACAAAAAAAGTTCACATTAAAATTATTAAAAAAAAATAAGTAATGGAGGGGGTAATTTTCACTTACAGACTTTACTTTTCAAATGGACTGACTAGGTAAAAAGAAAACTAGATTTGATTAATGTGAAAAATTGTTTTTACTTTGCTCTTATACTTGAGGTATAAACACTCCCTGAGCCCCAAATTCCAAGCAATTATTTTTCATTTTTTTTACAGACGAATCCACTCCAGACTTCCACTGTTCAGAAAAACATCCCGCTGGTTGCACTACAGTGCAGTCCCCCTTGATAACAGGATAAAATTGCATGTATCTGCAAAGAGAATTAATGGCATTATGACATTTACTGAACACATAAAGTACTTATACACATCAGAGAATATGTGACTTTGTAAAGGACTTCAATTTTTAAATGTCAAACTGTCTTTAAAGCAGAAAGATTTTCAAAAGCTTATTTGGATTTCTGATACAAAACTTCGTACAATCACTATGTATTTTTGTAAAACTTTTTTTGGTTTTTTTTGCTTCAGAGAGTTGGTGCAGCCTCCATCACAGAAATTTTGAGCCAGAGTTGTTGCCTGTCAGATGTAATCCCATGGAACTTCAACCAGAAAGGGTGTAAGGTGAGTGTTTATTTTCAAAGCTCGAATCAGATGAAGAGTTCTTAACGGTTTTGGGGTTTTTTTCTTTCACTATGTTAAATATTTAACTTTTTTTTTTTTCCATAGAAAGTTAAATTCACATGTTTATGAAGAATTTGGTTAGAAGCTTTCTTATTACTTTAGACAAACACATTAAGATAAGAGGTCTGACTCAAACTTCCTTTGCTGAAAAACCTAAATTCTAACTGAGATTTTGTGTAAGAGATGATATTTACTTTTCAAGTAATTAAAAAATGTAGTTTCAGAAATCAGATTCATATTAAAGAATTTATTTGTTTTTTTGTACTATATTTTGGTTACGTACAACCACATTGTGACTTCTTATTTTGGGGAAAATACCTTCCCCATTTGGAGATATCAACAAAATAAAAAAGACTCCGATGGACATGTTGATTTGCTGTTACAACTATGTAAACTTTTAAAATGGAAACTCATGTTGCTAGACTGGTGCCTCCTTTACCTTGTACAATTTCATTGTGAATTTAGAGATGTCATCATATTCTCTTCTGTTCTCTAACCCACTCACTGAGCTGTTCATCAGTTCTTCTGGCTCAGGCTGACACGTTTTCTGTTGGAAGCAGACTGTAATCATTGCCTTGCTCTGCCTAGTGGGAATATTTTTCCTTTCCTTACCTTCATTACTCTTAGTTAGTCAGTCAGTTCCCTTTGTCCTTGGTTCTGCCACCTCTGCTGGAACAAGTATATATTTTCCTGGCTGGTGAAAGGGTGTGAATTATTGTCCTAACCAATGTCGTGTACCTGCCTGCTGAGCCTACTCTGAATTTCCTGATAGATAGGTATTTGCCAGATATATATAATCTCTTATTTAATGGGATATTACAAGATCAGTATTTCCTCCTTGCATATGTCTGCGAATGTACATTTGTGCTTTTAGAGAATGTAACATCAAGAGCTCCTTTTGCAAAAAAATCTAATCTCTGAAATCTGTAAGAGGCAACTCTGATAAGCAAGAAGACAAAGTGAAACCTGACAACCAGATTTTATAAACATATGAATTTATTTGTTGTCTGAGGCAAGGAGGACTAGTTACAAGGCAGGAATATCCCACTTGCTTTATGAGATGCTGTTTTCTTGCTTTTCATGGTTGAGAACAGTCCACTTAGATGAACAGGAGTCAAGATAATTGACAGAAAAAAAGAAAAAGCCCTCTGAATTGCTCAGCAGGATCAAACACAATGATAACTGAAGACAGGAAATCCCCTGACTTCTCATTTCTTTTTCACATTTTAAATAGGCAAGGTGTGGCATTGATAGTAAGATGGTTATCTGTGATTTAGAAACACTGATGAAAATATGTATTTCTTATAAGCTTTATGTCACCTAAGAGTCAACCAATACAGTTTGTTAAAGTGATACTGATGAGTGGAGTAAGAACAGCATAAGACTATTAATTTGTCAGTGGGTGAATTTTAGTGGTCTTAGAACATGCAATGACTGCCTAAAGCTATAATGTGAATTGCTACCTATTAGTTCACCTTTAACCTTCACATAAACATTCCGGAGAACTGAATGAGTGTTTAAAAGGGCAGGATTTTTTGTTGTCTCACAATCCAGTGAAGATGTACCTGTGAGGAAATTATGTGAGAGCAAACACAGCTTTTCAATTTCTTAAGTTAAAGAAAGCTTTGTCAGAACAGTGTGGAATTTCATAACACTCCATTGAACATATCGGAACAGGCTGGAGGGAAGGAAGAGCATATACATCGCTGACATACTTCATCACTTCAGAGACAGACGTCATATTCAATTAAGTACAGAGGTCTTTGTCAACAAACTTGACATGTACATCTAGGGAACGTCACCAACCCCTCAAAATCAATATTCAAGTTATGATGGACTGACAGCTTACCAGCTGAATGAGTGTCCCCTGATTTTACCTATTCTTGCTGCAAAACAGCTCTAAGTCCTTGTAGTGTGAACAAAAAAAACAATTAGGGAGATGTCTGAGTACAAACCAAGAGTCAACAATTCATATAACATTAAAAAAACCCCTGGTTAATGAAATTCAGATCATCAAGAAACTAAAATATAATGTTGTTAATGAATGTCAAAATACACATTCTCAATATCCTAGGAAGATAAAGTTCCATTTTTGTGTAATTTATCCAGATGAATACAACTTTCCTTGTAGAATTAAATCACTATAAACCTAGAGAAGAGTTTACCAGTGCTGACATGTTATTAACATTTTTCTTTTTTTGATATATAGGAACAAAAAGGTACTATAACCCTAGCAGAAAAGACTAGATAGTCTAAATATTGTATCTTTGACAATGAACAATTCTATATGAGTGATATTAAGGTTAAACATGCTACCTCTGAAACACTACTCTTTATGTGTATCTCAATAGGTGTATAGTATATCTATAAAAGGAGAACAAAACATAACTTGTTATTTATAATGTTAATTCTGCCACTCGTTTAGAATTTTTTAGGTGATGACAACCTTATTATGCTTATGACTCTTCACACTATGGGAGTGGTCTAATGGAAGGATGTATATAGTGGTCTTGTTTATAGAATAGAATAAAGTGACCTCTAAAAATTGAATATTTTTTCATGAAGCTAAACTCCAGAATGAGTTTGTCCTTGTGGATCCTTATTTTGGCAACTTGTTCCTACTTCAATATATACATCAGTAATAGCAATTATTTTGATTTGGCAAGTCTGAAAATGAAATATTGTGTATTTCTGCTATCGTAAGACCAGCAGGAGCTTTGGTATTTAGATAAAATTTCAAAATTTTCATGTGTGATGCACACAAGAACACAAAAACATCCTTATGCAGCAGCACAAAAAGGTCTGATATGTGTTATTTATCTTCCCTATACTACAAATGTCTCAGGTATAAAACCTATTGCCTTAAAAAATACTGTCTTGTAAAAGTGCTATTCACAAAATTATTGAATGTCTGAAGCTGGAAAGGACCTCTTGAGATCATTTAATCTAAACCCCATACTCACGCAGGTTGCACAGAAACATGTCCAGGTGGCTTTTGAACATCTTCACAGATAGAGACTTCACAGCTTCTCTGGGCAACCTATTCCAGTGTTTCACCACCTCACCATGACTTTTGTATTTTTTAATTTGTGCAGTCTGTGGACAATACTGAGAAGAGTCTTCCTCTGTCTTCTTCATTCCCTCCCATCAGTTTTTTGTATACTTAAATAAGATCCCCTTGAACCTTCTCTTCTCCAGGCTGAACAGTTCCAACTCTCTCAGTCTTTCTTCATAGGAGGGGTACTCCAGCCCCTTAACCATCTTGGTGGTCCTATGTTGAACTCACTCCGGTATGTCCACATGTCTTTTATACTGAGGGGGCCCAGCACTAGACACAACACTCCAGGTGAGGCCTCACCAATGCTGAGTAGAGGGGAAAGATCACTTCTCATGATCTGGTATCAAAGCTCTTCCTAATGCAGTCCAGGAGGCAATTGCCTTGCTTTACTGAGAGGGGATACTTATGACTCATGGTCATTATCCTGTCCACCGGGATCACCAGCTGTTTCTCAGCAAAGCTTCTTTCCAGCTGGTCAGCAGTTAGAAACCAATATGTACTGATCCTCATGCCCCTACCTCCATATCCCTTGTGCCACTTTGGGTGGGGAAGAAGTCCAGGGTGAAGCTGAGCCTGGGATGTTATGTGCATTATTGAAAAGGCCTTTCATAGAGACACCTAAACACACCGATTCCCCAGTACAGGCTTGAGAACATTCTCCACAAGGCTGTTTTGCATGCATTGCCATCTCTACATGCCTACACGTGAGGTAATTCCCCTTCATCTCTATTTTGTTGGTTTCTCTGTGATTTCTGTTCCCATCAGCTCAGGCCCTTGGCTTGCCTACTCCATCCACAACTATCTTACTTGTTTGTTGAGGAACCTACCCCTTGTCCATCACTAATATACTATAGGTATGCTACAGTTATAAAATATAGGATTTATGGATACTATTTTGATGTCTTGAGACATATCATTTGGCAATCCTTCAAATTCTGTATTTACCATGAATTTACTGGCTGGTTGATGAATTTAGAAGAGAGTGAGGAATAGCTTTTCTTTTTTTCAGTTCAATACAAAGTTTTTACTGTTAAATGAGTAGATGTGCCTTGGTTGTTTGTTTGGTGGGTTTTTTTTTTGTTGGTGGTGGTTTTTGTTGTTGTTGTTGTTATTTTCAATGCCGATGTATCTAAAGCCTATTCAGAAGGGGACCTTAAAAATGGAAAAAAAATTCAGAAAATTGGGGTTGCCTAAAGATTTTCCAGAAAGGTTAGTTAGGAATATTGTTAGTATTTTGATCCAAACTTAATTTTTTCCTTATATGGAGAAATATAAGACTTTATAAAACTCACAGTGTTTCAGGAGAGACTTTGAGAGTAAACTAATAATGTTTCCATAATAGTGATTATAACTGTTGGATAGGTTAAAGAGGAATCCTTCAAACTATTCTCTCTATCTTCTGCAAATAACATGCTACTTAAACATCTAACTTTTATTGACCTCTCCTGTATGTTCTATACATGAAGTAAACATGGTGCCAGGTTCAAGAGTTTTTTTTTTTTCTTATTATGAAGTTAAAGACAGGTACAAGAAATGACTTCTCAAGGTCAAAAAGCAAATGGATTGCTAAACTGGGCACAGAGTCCAGATTTCCTGCTATACAGTCTTCTATATCATCTAATAAATCACAGTTAAGCTCTTCCCAAAGCTCAGGTCATTAGTTCGGAATTATTAGTGCTGTAGCTTTTACCAACAAAATCTACTTCACTTTTTGATCAGGATGTGAAAGTTGAAATTGTGATGGAAGTTTGTTTCACTTGATCAGGATGAAAAATCTTTCACCACTTGATCAATATGGAAAATCAGGTGAAGTTTTCTTTAAAAAACTCAGAAGTTCTGTCTCTTAAGGGGAAGTTATGGTCTCTCTGGCATTTTCTGGAAGGGTAATACAGCAAGATATAAGGAACTCATAAGATAACTGGAAGATGTCAGAGATAACTTTTTGACACAAGTACTGGATAGGCTAAGGAGTGATGGACAGATGGATCTGCTATCCACAGACAGGAAAGAATCAATCAGGAATAGACTAAATAATGGTAGCATTGACTATAGTGACCATGAAATAGTGGAATTAAAGATCCTGAGATGAATGAAGAAAAGAAATAGCAGAGGACTAACCCTGAAATGTAGGAGAGCAACTTTCACATTACTTATAGAACTTCCTTTTCCCTTCTCCTTCCCCTAGAACTGGCTCAACACCATGAGTGAAAGTAGCTGGAATTACATGGTAAGAGTAAGGCTGGAGTACTAATAACTGAGACTAGCAAACCAAGGAATCTGAAGCTGCATAGGATCCTTTCTAGACAGTTGTTTTTCAACATCTACTTCCTCTGATACTGTGTTTAGCTTAATCTCATTTGATGGTTTCAGTTTATTAAATGTAGATTGCTTATATTTGATTTAATTTTTGAGATTCTGTTTATACTGGAAACTTCCATAGACACATGAAAACACCATTCATTTGACTAATACAGACCAGATACTTCATGCTTTAAATATGTCTATTCTCATCAATGACTAAAGGAAGGCTAATATAATAAGATTAGGTGCAGATAAGTAGTATTAGGTCAGGTGAATCCTATCATTATAACATACAACGAAGCTGCGTTTAGGGAAGGGTTTTTTAAGTTTCTGAATGGTACTGTTTTTACAATATCATTTTTTACATCCTCAAATGTTCTTATAATAAATACTGTATTTAAATTTTTATGATAGTTTATAGGAAGCCAAATTCTCAATATCTCCTGAGGCTGCTTCTTTGTAAGAGTGCATATTGTGCCTAGTATTTCTTTGCTGCACTCCCATTTCAGTCATGCTTTAAAAGGACCATATTCCTTATCATACCAAAGCATTCTTGTAGGAGTTGATAACACATCATTTCCTACCAATCTGACAGAAGAAAGTGGTGAGCTAGGAAAATAATATGAACCCTATCATGGGGCAACGGAGGGTTAGCAAATCCAAATTAGTCTTGCCTAAAACAAAAATAGCATCATACATATATTAGAAGTGTCTTGTATTCTGCTCTGTCTCCATTTATAGTTATATTTATATTATTACAGGATTTTGAGAACTGCATAGGACACATTTAGAATATGGGATTGTTGGGTTTTTAGCTCTTTTTTAACTGAAACCTTCTTTTAGACTTAAAAAAACCTAGCTTTTTCCTTCATGGGGTCTCACATGAAAACTTGCATAATCAAAGCTAGGAATGGCTTTTCTCTACCCTGTAGTTGACAATTTGCATAACAGCAGTGGTTGTCTCAAGTCTTGACACACACAAAAAAATCCATTCATTACCATTCAGAAGACACCTGCACACTGCTTGAGTTTTTCTGTTGTTTGTGGGTGGGTTTTTTGTTGTTGTTGTTGTCTTTTTTTTTTTTTTTTCCCTCTAATGCTGCACCTGTAAGTACAATACTTTCTTTTTCACCAGTGGATTTTTGGCATAGTAGCAAAGCAATGGAAATGTTACCCCGTCATAGAAAATGAGTGGACACTGTATATTTTGTTAAAGCCAAAAAAGTACTGGCCTTGTGGTAGGAGACAAAAAAAAAGATGTATAACATGGTAAAACAATAGGTCCCAACTCATTGGATCTCACTGTGTTATGTGCTTGAAAGGCTTTAAGAATATTAAAAAAACCCCACAACATAACCATGCTTGGGAAACAGAACAGGAACAGCTGATTGTCACTTCTCATTTAAATCCTCAGAGGCAGTACTGTTCAGCTCCTTGCCAATAATTTGTTTATTTCCAGTCATTTTTATATTTGTCTTTTTTTTTTCTACCCAAATGTAAATGTTTGTGAAGTAATATCACTGATGGCTAGTGAATGAGTCCCACCGCAATGAGTTTTTGCCCTTGCTCTTTCATCATTTTTTGTTTAACTAAAGAAATCTAAATTCATCTTCCTGCTGTGAAAATGTTTCTGCTCATGTTGCTTGAATTTTGGCAATGATCTTATGAAACAGAAGACCAGGGTCAAATGCAGAAATTATGCAAGAGGCTCTTAGGCTCTCTTTAATGGTCTGGCTTAAAAGCACTAACCTCTTATATCCTTTGCCAGTTCCTAAGCATGAAAGTTGGAACAAATAGCACTCCCTTGAATTGGAGTTCAATTTCTGCAAATGCCTCATTTACATGCAGATTTAGCCATAAGGGTTACTGCAACATTTGCTATATTTTGCACCTCTTCTGAACTGTATCTTCACCATTTAAATGGGATGCCAAAAAAAAATTCTTCCTTCATCTAAATGAAATCAGTAACTTCACTAAAAATGAGTAGTAAAGAGGGAAAGAGAGAGGATGTAAGATCATGTTACTGTGAAAATCCAGAGAGTAGATGGTGTACTTGAGTCATATCTGGTAATAAACTATGCATAAGCTGTACAAAAATTAATAGAATATATGACTAATATATAGAGAAGTGAATGCTATGTGTATAGGAGAAAAGTTTAAAAAGTCTGACTCATACAGAGGAAATCATAAAACCCTTTATGGCAGAAACACCAAAGGTACAAAATAATATAATTTATTAATTTATTTTATACAAAATTAAATTAAAACTACAACTAAAGAAGGATATAGAAATTCTAATGCATTAAGCATTTTTTTTTTTTTCCCCAGGAAATAACAAAGAAAGGATCCATTTGAGTCTCAAATAATTTTATTTACATTTGGTTTAGTGGTCTTGGACAATAACTTAATTGCAGAACTTACTTACAGAACTGAGGGCAGCAACTAATTAAAATGCTCAACTATATGCAGTGCTGGAAGCTTACATTTGTCAATCAATTGCATTCCTCAGTTGCAGGGATCTCCAGGATCTGCCAAGAAAAGAGGGCCAAAGTCAGAGTTCCTGCGCAGGTGGTGGGTTGTAGTTACAGTAGTAGATGGCACAGTGGAGGTGTCTTTATCACATGGTGGTGGTACTGGCTTGGTGGTGCAAGCTAGTTAGTGAAAGCAGTCCCAGAGTAAGGTTTTCACTATGTAATTACATGAAATTACGTAATCTAACATGGAGTCTTTTTGAGACTTGAAGAATCTGCAACTAAAACTCCTGAATGTTTCAACTCCATTAGAAACTATTAGGTAGGGACTTGTATTGACGTTATTGGCGAAACCATCGTGAGAAAGATTGCTTATCTGGGATAAACAGAATTAAAGGATAAAGAAGTGATTGTGCAGGGCCAGGGTTGGGCTGTTTATGTCCCATATGAATGTTTATGATGAAGTATGGGTTGACCAGGTTGAAAGGATTTTAATTCTATACTGACGAGCTTTATCTGTTTTACAGACTGAAAAAAAAGGTGTGACATTTGCAGGTTTTGCTTTTTGCTTGTTTTCTTATAGGATTTGCTGACTTTCTTATAAGAAACGTGTACCTGTAAATTTATTTCCCCAATATGTTATGTGACCAAAATAAGGGGCTTGATTTGTACCATGTCTTTACAATGCAGTTTTGCTAGCAGCAGTTTTGGGGGTGATTCAGCTTGCACTGGATAGCAACTATAAACAGGTGCCCAGCTAACTATGAAGAAGGCTTCTGTGTATATGTGGGGTGCTGTTTTTAACATGAAAACAATCAAAAATATTCTGACTGTAGTGAGGTCATACAATGACATTGAATTTCTTTTCTTCAATAAGGGAAGACATTTACTGAGCATTGGAACAAATGGGTGAAGCGTAGGAGCATAGTTTGACAGGCACTTTCGGGCATATTTAGATTTCATGCCTACAAAGATTTGCAATAGCTGGGTTAACACATTGAGAGAGTATCAATACAGAGACTACATCACTTCCAGTCAACAGTTCCCAGGTCCCCAGTGTCAAAATAACAGGCAAGAATTCTTGGATCCTTATATGTATTTTAAGCTTAGAGGTTGTTTAAAACAATACAGGATAGAAGGTAGTTTATAAAAGAACACAAAGCCTTACAAAAAGTGAAGTAAAATAGAGGAAGTTTAGGAAAGACACATATTAGGGAAATGTAGAGAAATATGTCATTAGGGGACAGGCAAGGAAACTATGTAATAACTTGAAGAAAGGTCAGTGTATTACACAGAGGATGGTAATAGGCCATGGTATAACACCAGGAATGAGCCTGGCTTAGAGCACAGGCTTATTAAGCATTATTTATTTTGAAAATCACTGTTCTAGTGGATTTATAAAATTGAACTAGGAATATTTCTCTTGCTGTGCAGAGGCTTGTCGTGTGGTATCAGCAGTCTCTTTGACACTAAAGAAGAATTCTGACAAGTACCCTTTATCTCTACAGGATGCATTAGGAGAACAGATTTGAGAAAAGGGAAGGAGGGATGTCATGACTTTTCTCACGCCTCTGTTGTCATGATTACCTTGTAAAGCTGCTGACTATGAGATTGCTAAGCGAACTCTCATTATTACTTCCTCCTTAAGGCAGAGTAGGAATTTTGCCAGAATTTTTTTGCATTCTTGTTCTGTTGACTGTGACATATTAAAGGTGCTAATACAAAAATGAAACTGTTTTTATCAGGTATTTTTACAATCACATTTATGGAGTTTGGTTGTTTTCTACAGCTGAAGTACAGCAGACACATTGTTCCTTATTATACCTAATGATAGTATGAGTTGGGTCAATCTGAATGCTACAGGGCTATGTGGGCTATTGAACAGAGCAAAATGCTACTAAATCTGGTCAGGAAGGATAGAATAAATGGCTTATGTATTTTTGATTTATAGGCTGCAGATATGTAAACAGGCCTTGAATGAATTTGTACTAAAGTCTTTTCACACTGACTTTCTATGTAGCCTGTGATATTTTATTGTGAAATTCACTGTGAATATTTTTGTGTGACCTTTATCTCACTATCTTGAAATCTGCTTAGAAACAAGGAAAGGAAGACAAAAGCAAAGTTGGTGGAATATTAGTGACTGAATTCATAAAGCGATCTAATTGCAATGATTGTATTTCAGATAAAATCTCAAAAATGAAGCACTTTGAGCCTCCTACAGAATTCATGAATCGAGAAATAACTGCCTAAGATTAGGATCAAACCAGACAGTCTTCATAAGGTAGAAGAAAAAAAGCTAAGTATGTTATCTAATGAGGTACAATAAAATACATTCTGTTCCCCAAAGTTATAGACATTTTGTAGACTCAGGATTGACTCCATGGTCTTTCCTCAACAAGCAAATGAACAAAATTCCAAAACCCAGGCAAGAAATCATTCTTTTGAGCTTATTGCTAATACTTCAGTAACTTATCTCACAGAAAACAAGACTGAGTTTCTAGAATCTGTTCATGCATTTCAAAAGAAGTCCTTCGTACTTTGTTTGACTTTATCTTCCAAGAAGCTGCCCTAGACATTCAGTTAGACTTCTCAGTCTCTTCTCTGTCAATGAATTCTGAATTCTTTTATGTGTAATAGAAGGGATGGAGATTTCTTTTTCTGAGAAACACTCTATTGCTTTGTTGCTCAGGCATAATAAGTGGGGTTTAGGATTGATCTTTCTTGTGAAAGCAATTGGATCTGGGTCTCCCAAATCATACACAATTCTGCAAAGCATAGGATGATGGAAGAAGGGACATAGACCATAATTCCAGCCTGCTTTCAGAGAAAATAACAGTTCCTATCACTTTTTAGGAATTAATTTTCTAGGTATCCTGAACAGGTAGACATGCTTTTAGAGCCTTTTCTAAGTTACTTTCATCAGGATTCAGCTGGAACATTGTTTAATTTCAGGATGCCTGTGTTTTGGTCTGTCAATAATGAAATGGTTCTACATCTATAAGCACAGAGTAAGAGTTTCAGGCAGCAGGACAGATTCAAGAAAAAAAGTTGAGTAGTGCATGCTGTTAATATGCTACTCAGTTCAGTGAAAATATGCTATCAGTCAGTGAAAAATGGATTATGATTCTGATACAAAAATCTTTTGTCAGGATTATAATTGCTATTATTTTTCTGACTATCTGAGAAAATATTACTTGCTAGTTTGTCTTCAGTAATTTTATTTTTTCAAGATCTCTGTATTTTGAGGAGTTTCTCCCTTTTGACAACCTTGATGTTAATTCAAATAAAACCAGGTAAAGTAAATAGTTTTATTAGCATTCTTTATTGCTTATCCAGTAATAATGAGATGATGAATCCAGAAAGGGGTTGGCTTTCATACCACTGAATACAAATGGTCAAGTCCTCTTTGTTACTACTGAGCCTGCTGCAAATGTTACCCAAAGGCTGGAGTTGGTCCTCTGAATCTAGTATTTAAAGACTGTGGGCTCTTCTTAAAGGATATTTTACACTGTTAAGAAAGTCTTCTAGGTTGGGTAATTTTCTCTTAGCTAGTTGTGAGAAACTCTGATAAGCATAAAATTGATCAATGTAGCAAATATTATATATTTGGATAATTAATTTAGCTTGACCAATGAATACCCTTCAAAATATATTAATAAAGCAAAGGGGATCCAAATGTCACACACCCACACTCCACAGTAAGAAGAAAGTGATGAAGTGTGTTATTACAGTGAAACTGGTTCCTGGATTTACTTAAGGAAATAAAATCAGATTAAGTTCCTTCTGGTTACAAGGCAGTAATTTCACCATTGTTTCTTAGACAAAGAAAAGGTTAAGTAAGGGGGAGGGTATCTCACTTGCAGATTTCAGCAGGGGCTGGATCTGATCGTGCAATCAGTAAGGTAACTACGACATGAGTGGCTAGGAAAAGTGCAATTACTTTCCAAGGCTAAGAGATCTACCTTTTCTACATCTGTGTTGAGTCTTGAAGATCCCTCATTAACTTAGACTTTAAAAGCCATTTGTTCTTCTATGTAGCAAGAGCTACTAACAATTCACTTATCCGTCTGTAATAGAAATAATCAGAGAAATGTGCCACATCCTTCCAAAAAAAAAAAAAAAAAAAAAAAAGAAAGGAAAGGAAAAGAAAGGAAAGGAAAAAAAAGGAAAGGAAAAAAAAGGAAAGGAAAGGAAAAGAAAGGAAAGGAAAGGAAA
>JAAGNO010002512.1:0-12733 GCA_033439905.1 Ceryle rudis
AACTTTCCCTCACTTTTTGGAATAAAGAAATAAAAATAGAACCGCTGCCGCTGTTTGAAGCGCCGCAGTGCGAAGCGTGGGGAGGGGGGGGAATATGGCCGAGCCTGGGCCGGGTCCCCTCGTCCCGGGGCCGGCCCTTGCCGGAGGCCGGCGCTGCTTTCGGCTCCCTCCTGTGTAATGAGGCGGGGGGGTAATTGCAGTGCTCCCTGCTGCAGTGCCCGTGGCTCCGGGGCAAGCTCCTGGGCAGGCCTTCGCCCAGGCCTGGGCTCCGGTGGCTGTGATCTCTCGGTGCAGCTGGTGGTTTGGTTTGTAGCTCAGCCCTAACTGTGAGAATATGCGGAAAAAATGAATTCCCACAGTCTTTGTCTCGCTTCCTGGGCCTCATCTTTCCTACCAGTAAGATGTGGGGCCTTCCTAGCCCCTGTCATTCTAAATAGGCTTCATTTTCTTGCAGACATCATGGACATCCGCTGGCATTGAAATGGTTGAAATCCCCCAAGTCTGTCGGGGGGGGGGTTATTTTCTCGAGCTTTCTTCCTCATCGTTCCTACCAATAAGATATAGGACTTTCCTCTGTCCTGTCACTCTAAATAGTCTTCATTTTTCTGCAGGGGCAGATGTTGATTGGCACTAAAACAGTTCAAATCCCCCAAGGCTATCGGGATTTTAATTTTCTTGAGTTGGAAATGTGGTTGTTATTTGCTCCCCCTCGGACAGCAGCTCAGTTAGGGATCCTCAGGCAGAAGGGTTTGCGGGGCAGCGTTTGGCCTACAGCTGGCAGTTGGGGTGCAATCCATATTTTACCCCAAAGCACCAGATGTTTTTTAGCTGAATTATGCTTTTATGAGACTTGGTTTGCATATTTTTTGATTTTTTTTTTTTTTTTTTAAGGTAAGGGTTGTGGTTGATCCTAACAGGTATCATAGGCTGGTACTAGCACAGATAAATCAAAATGCTAGGTAATGATGAATGAAAACTTCCTTCGCCCTCTCCTCTCTACCTGTCCCTCCCCTTGGCTTCTTGGCAGGACTTTCCACCAGGAATGACTGGAAGCCGGCCACTCCGGGTAGCTTCAACACCACCCTGACTGTACGTGCTTCACGGCTGCTCGCGTTGCACATCTGCGTGCCGTGCTTTGATAGCAGTGGTGGTGTTAAACCTGCAGAAATAATCACGACTTTTAACGTTCAACTCGCCTGCTAGTAATTAATGTGAAGTTAAGGGGACTGCAGAAACCAAAGCTTAAGTAGAATTCCAGGCTGAAATCATGCTCGTGGCTGTAGGAATGGGAGCAACCTCAATTTGGTACAGAAGTTAAATTCTTTCTTTTCAGGCTTTTTTCCACAGTCTAAATGTGTTTGTGGTCTCGGCTGTAATCTTCAAAGGGAGAAGAGTTCTGTGCATAAACTTCCTGCAGGCCTCACTGAGGCGCTTTATTGTGGTTCTTTGCAGCATGACAAATGAAAATTGTATTAATTGCCGACTTGCAAGCTAAATGCGCGTTGAAGGGTGGTAGGAACACTTCAAAGCTATTCATACTGGCGTTTTTCACAAAGCCAGGGGTGAGGAGGAGACCGGGTTTGTTGTGAGTGGCTTGGCAGCAGCTGGAAGTACGGGCAGGAATGGCAGGGCTGGTGCCAGCTGTTTGCTGAAGTCACCGGCCGTTCTGCAGAGCTCTGGGCAGGCTGGGGCCCGGGTTGTGTGCAGCTGTCCTTGCACGAGTGCCCTTCGTTGAGGTCCTTGGGAATTTGCTTCGCCGTCTAAATCACAGCTCTGATCGTCTTGTATGAGGGTGACTTTTGCCTCTCAATCACCAGCCTGCTCCTCAAATCGGTGTCAGCCTTGGAATTGCTTTCTGGGTTGCCACTGGATTCGTTCCGTGTTGCGCTTGACAATATTTTCTAGAAATGGCACATTGGTGGTGGTCTAAGATGTTTATCTGCAACTGTCTTTCAGGTGAACGAGTACTTTGTTTTCATGGACCTCTCCTTTATGAAGCAAAGGTACGTGTGGTCGCTTACTGCTGCGCACGGTTCTGACTGTTCCCCGAGAAAATGAGGAGTTGTACGAGCCTACCTGCTGTGCCTCCCTAGAAGGGGGTTAAGGACCAAAACTAAAATGAACAAACACCTGATAATGTTTGAAATTAGTTTGAAATCCTGGAGCTCCGTGTTATAGAAACATTTTGGGAAGGCCAGCGGTCCTGTGAAGCTGTTCTGTAAACTGCCGGAGGTCGGGCGCTCTTGTGTGTGGAAGATCTGATTACAGCTGTGTTCCCAGAACGCCAGAAAGCGTTTGTGCCTGTGGTGTGGGTGCTAATGCATGAGCTACTGCGTTAGCAGGAGCCTGAGCCCTTTCAGAGGTGTAGGTGGCTGAGGACAGTCAGTGGTCTTCAAACAGGACAATGCTGAAGAAGATAATGCTGGATTGAAGTGACAAAGGAGATGGCACTGTCAGTTACGGCTTTTTAACCTTAGGAACCATGCACTGTAAATCTGTACCTTGGTGGAGTATCCCTCCTTCTGCTCTAGTGCTCAATCACGTGCTTCTCTCATGGGCCTTAAGCAGATGTTGGTGCCATGCGCTCTGTTCTGCTGAAGGTAGAGCTCCTCATTTGGCTGCCTGTTTCCACTTCCTCTGAAACTGAGGGAAAAAGGGCTTTTGTAGCCATGTGGGTTGCAAGACTTGAAGAAATTCCTGGGACACCTTAAACAGAGATACAAATCTGTTAGATTTTACTGTCAGTGAAGGTTAACTGATGGGGCAGCTTCCGATAGGAGGCAGTAGGGAAGCATCTGGAAGTACGTGACCTCTCTTTTCATGCTCCCAGGAAACAGTCATTCTAATGTTGAAATAACTCCCAGAGCACTGACAGGGGATGTGCCCATCTGGAACATTTTCACTTCAGTGATTCAGCTCTGTTCTCTCCCTTGCTGTAGAACTGGAGGACAAGTTCATTCTGAACAGGTGCTCAGAGCATTGTCTTCTGCCACTGCCTGCCCAGGCACTCGTGCAGAGAGGAGAGTCACCAGGGCTTCTGGTTTTGGGGGCACAAACCTGTGTTAGCAGCGGCCTCGCCTCTCTGGGCAGTTAGCCCGGAGTCGCTGCAGCCATGTGCTTCTCCATGGTGTGCCCTGCCCCTCTTCTCTACATGAGGGCGCAGAGAGCGTTGCAGGAACAGGCTCTGCCAGCCTGGTGCTGGAAGGGGTTTCCCAGTTGGTGAGAGAGTGCTTATATTGAGAGTGTGGATCCTTCTGGGCTCCTGAAGCGGCAGAAGGAACTGGGTTTGATTCTTACAAAGGTACTTTGGAGGTTATAGTAGATAACTTGCACTTTCCTCCTCTTCCTTTGATGTCTGTCTTCTGTGGTTCTCAATACCTAAGTTACTCTGTTCCCGCTGACTGTCTCTGGCTTCCCATAGCAACAGAGATGATCAGAGAAGCACTCCCTGTAAGAAGTGAAGGCAAAGAGTGACCGTTCACTGTACATCTCGGTACAATGCGGAGTTCAGTGGGATGTGCTTAAGGAAGGAGAATATTTTGGTACGGAAACGTATTTGAATCTTCTGCTTCATGCTCAGTTCCTGTGTTCTTGAAAACAAGTAGAAGCTTCTCCAGCACGCAGTCTGTGTTTGGCTGCCTTTAAGGTCAGGGCTGTCAAACTGCATCACCGGTGCAGTGGTGGTGTATCAGGGCTGGGATATCCTTACTCCTAGTTGCATGCCTAGGTGAGACTGAGTTTAAGTTCTGTATGTGGCATTTTGGAGATGAGTACTCAATCTCGTATAACTCTCTCAACAGTTTTAACTGGAGAGACTACACCACAGTGCAGTGACCACAGAGATCTTGAGAAGAGGTTGTATTGCAGAAGGCTCTGCCCTCTCCAACAGTTAGAGGTGACACAATTATTGTGGCAAGAAAATAGCAACTGGGACTTCTGGGATTAATTTTTTTTTTTTACTTCAATAGGGAGGGGAAAAAAAAAATCCTTTGAAAGGATCTTAAAGCTGGAGCCAAAGATGGTGATTCTTCATGTTTTGCAACATCCTTGTTATTTCACTGTTCAAGTGGTACGGTGTTATCTACAGCTCAGGGTCTCCAGAACAAGACTCGATGGCTTTCTGGGTGAAGTGCTGCAGTTGGTGGATTTAATTTGGTCTAGCCAGGTCCAGAGACACGTGGCGGGCACATATAATTAAAGTGGTGAGGGTTGTGTAGTGGCCGGGCTGGTCTTTTCAGGAAGCGGCGTGTGTCTGGCTGTGTTTTCTCTTTGATAGAGTTGTAGCTGGAGCTCTCAGGTGCCAGGCTGCAGGGGTAGGAGAAAGCCGTGTTGTTGCTGGGCAGTGTCAACATATTCTAGGCTGGGGCAGGGTCTTGCAGGCTGCGAGTATGGCTGTGACAAACAGTAAGGCAGAAAAGTTTCTGAACCTAAGTGGTGATGTGGAGTGGTTGGGGAAACCTTCTCATGTGCGTGTTTCCTCTTTTAATGGTCTCATGTTAATATCAGAGTATGAGGAAGTTATTGTAGTCACAGGCCAGTCTTTTGATGGAAAGAACTGTTTATTTTCCTCGCATACACACTCTTAACCTAGAACAGGCCCTTACTGCAACTCTTTCTACTGAATAAGAGCTCTCTCTGGGGCAGTAGAGATCCATATTATTTCTTTTACTTTTGAAGACTCTCCTACTTCAACAGCTTACCTGTGTGGGAGGTGAACCAGCTCCAGTGAAGGGCTTTTGGCTAACCTGGGGCTACTGAAGTGATTGCTCATTTACTCTTTTGGTCCCGCTCAGGGGTTTCTGGTCATTCTCCCGAATGCAGGCGTCCCTTTGGGTAGCTGAGCAGAGCTGCTTATTTGCCGAGCCCTTCCAAATAGGCCACGACTTGTGTTAGAGAATGAACTTTCTGCTGTGAAACAGCTGCTGGTGTTTCGGTCGCTTGCGTGGCAATCCCCGCGTGCTTCAACTCTGAAAGCTAAAGCGGCAAAGCTTGTCCAGCTCTTTGTTCTCGCTGGTACTGACTGAACCTTCTTCTCTGTTCCAGTGTGTAAAGGTTGCCATAAAGGACAAGCAAGTGAAATACTTTATCCATTACAGTGGTTGGAATAAAAAGTAAGTATTGCATAAAATGAAAGCAGTATTTTGCTTGCCTTTGTAAGTTTGAACAAGACCTTGATGGACTAGCCCTGCTGTGTCCCTGTTGTTAGGAGATTGGTTCTGGAATCAACCTAAATGATTTTGATCCATAAGACAATGATTTATAGTAGCATAAAGAAAACATTGTCTTGCTAACCATTTCCTTCTGAGCGTTGGCTGTGGAGACAGACTAGCTCAGGGAATGCTTTAGAGCATCCTGTTTGTTCAGGTTTGAAAATAGCTACTCTAATTCCTCCCTAGCAGCAACACCTTGTACAGAAACTTCCTTGTGCTGTGCTGGTAGGAGAGGCAGCCCCTCCTAAGGTGGAGTAAAACTCCCTACTCAAATACACAACATACTTCACTTTTACACCGCTTTTGGCAGAAAAGTTTGGTAGCAAAGCTTTGGGGCAGCTTTGGAAGCTTTCTGGAGAGCTGCCTTCAGAATGGGAAGGGCTCTCCAGTTTAGTCCTTCCCAGGAGCAGGTTTAGCTGTATTCTGGTTCTTGCCCCTCATGCGAAGGTGGAGTTAGAGATGCTTTCCCCTCCTGTGCAAATGGTGCAATCCTAGGTGAGAGGCTGCTGAAGAGAAAAGGTCTCTCCATAAACATTGAGCCCATTAAAGGTGAATACTTTCACGAGATTATTGCATTTATGTACTTGCCTTTTTTTTATTTCCATCCAAATTTTGTCCTGCCACAAGGTTTTGAATTTAGGAAAAGTGAATATGTATTTTTTTTTTGCTAGCTATTAAAAGCTTCAGCTCTTCAGACTCCAGAAGTCTTCTGGAGAGCACTTCCCTGTTTGGTTTGGCGTTTGAATGCTGCAGACTCGAGTGAAGACTCTTAGTTAGTAGTACCGTGTTCTCACTGGTGTGACTACAAAGTGAACCTCGTGTTTTAAAGCGCACCTTTTTTGAAAGGCATCTGTGCACCCTCCCTGCCAAATGGGCAGGGAAACGTTTTGTGGTAAACACCGACAGCTACAGGGAGCGTAACCGGTTCTTAGGGTGGCTGCTGCGTGTTAATGAGGCAGCATAAATTGGATGCTTCCTTTCCTTGTTTATTTCTGCTGCAGGATGCCCTAAGTGATGTCGTGACTCCTGCTTTTCTTGCTCGTGCTGTTGAAGGTTTTTTGCCTTCAAGCTTCCAATTAACTACATTAAAAGTGGCATTGCAGCAAGATTTAGACAACTGGGGCAATAGGACTCCTTCCTTTTGGTTTCTATAATTATGCTCCTTTGTTAATACCTGTTAATTGCTTGATTTGTTATTTTTTGGCAAATATCAACAATTAGGATAGTAAAAAAGTTTCTTCATACAGTATAATGTGCTGCATGGTCGCATAGAGCTTCTTTAGAAGGTCTCTCGCAGCTGTACAGCCAGGAGTGAGATAAGTGGCTTAAATATCTGAGCAAAACACTATCCTAAAAGCGTAGTCTTTGTATGTGCACAGCTGGCCACGTGTTTGTGACATTTGGAGGCTAAACTTGGCTTGGCTTAATGCTCCTGAAGACAGCGTTCTCCTGTAGCAGTATTGGGTTTGCCACTGTGATGCTCTAAGCCTGTCACCTCCTGCCAGGAAAAGAAAATGAGCAGAGCTCTTCCTGTATAGAGCTTTAACTGGCATACTCCAGACTAAGGTGGCCACTTTTAATGTGTTTTATGTGAAATGAATTGTCAGATTGCTCAGATAATCCACTTCTTGTCGAAGTGGAGTTCTTGCTCAGAATGGCCATTTCCCCAACACCTGTTCTCTTAAATCGTTCACTTCAGATTCTTCAAATATTCATGTCATCTTGGTTTCCTTCACAGACAGAAATCAGAGCTCTTCTTCTTACAGTAAGATCTTATTGCTGAATTTGTTAACCTATAAAATGTTGGAATAGCTAAAGGAAACGTGCTTCATAATATAGTTGTGGCTCCAGGTGTCCCATAATTTAGTAAGTGTAGAAAACTTTTATTTTCCTGATATGCTGCTTTCAAATTAAAGACAGTCCCCTCCCTCTTACGTTGCCCGTCCTTCAAGTTTGGGAAACTCTTTGGAAATCAGTAAGGGTTATAATTCCCTAGAAAAATCATTACTGCTTCAGTCAGTGGGGAATGCATTTGGTAATTCACACTTTCAGTTGTGCCAGTCCGTGGCCTGATAGAAAAGCAGAGTTCAGTCCCAAATCCTGCAAAGCTTTTCATTGACTGTTGCGTGTAGGCTGCAATTCCGTGGCGCTTTTGAATGAGCATTTGATTTCTTCTGGTTCTTTTTTCAGCTGGGATGAATGGGTTCCGGAAAGCAGAGTGCTCAAATACGTCGATACCAATTTGCAGAAACAAAAAGAACTTCAGAAGGCCAATCAGTAAGTATTTGGTAGAAGCTCTTGTTGGTAATTTTTTTTTTTAATGCAGCTTCAATCTAACAACTGTGTATCAAGGGAAGTTAATGAGTTGGAAAAACCAAAAGCCTTCAAGAGATGTCATAGGCTCGATTATTCCCGAGATGCTTTAGCTTACAGAGGGGTGCTGATCTTTGTCCTTCAGCAGTTTAGAAAGAGCAAACTGCTGCTTAGGATGCAAATGGTGACCTGAGGTTCTAAGGAAGGGCAGGCTGGTGAAGTGTAGCGAGGCAGCCTGACTGAGGGCGAGTACGTCCTGCAGCGTGGAAATTAGGGGCTAAAAATGACCCCTGTGCTGTACCCTTAAAATCTATTGTGAAGTGGTGAGGATCTTCTCGGACAGCTTCAGGATGCCTGCAATTACTTGGATTTTTATGAATGCTAATCTTGTATTACCTTCACAGAAATGCTTTGAATGAGAAGTTGGGTTATATTTTTCTGAAGGTGGGTGGTGCTGCTGCCTGTTCCAGGATAACAGGGGTGGTGGGAGGGGGAGGAGACGGGTGTTCATGGTGCAAAGTGTTGTGTGCAGAAGCCTAAATCTCCTTCATAATGAGCTGAATTCTTCCTGCTCGTGGCACTCGCTGATTTGCAAAGCCATTTACTAGACATTCTCTGAATGTTTTGCATAACCTGGTCTCCTTTCAGGGAAAACAAGCTTATTTTTCCATTCAAGTCTTATTTATGAATTTACTCTTTTTCAAGGGAACAGTATGCAGAGGGGAAGATGAGAGGTGCTGCTCCGGGCAAGAAGACTTCTGGTCTGCAGCAGAAAAATGTTGAAGTGTAAGAATCTTTTTATTAAAAAAAAAAAATCCCACTCCAAAAACCTCCCAAACTTTTGCTTGTCAGTTTTACTGTTGGTCTTTAAATCGTGTTTTTTCTTAGAATGGCTCTGCAGGCCAAACTGCATGACTCTTGACACGACCCCTACCAAAGCTGTGCTTCACTTTTGTGATACCAAAAAGGCCTTTGCTGAAGCATTTTATCAAATCTGCCTCAGACTGTGCAGTGCTCAGTGCTGAGTGAAGGTACTGAGTAGACGCACACACTCTGTACTTTTTTTTTGCACTCTGTTCCTCTGGAGTTAGTGAACTGACACTCAAAGTGGTGAGTCCTTATTAGGCTCGTGTGTCTTGGTGCAATCAGTTTCTGTAGAGAATTTTACAGCTCTTCAGAGCTGTGCAAGCACTTGTGAAGAAAAACCTTCAAATGCCTTGCCTTCCTACTGTACATTGCGAAAACTGCGTTTAAAGAGTCTTTGTTCTGCTGGTTCTGACAAGACTAAGCCCATATGCTATTGAAAATGGTTTTGCATCTTAAAGAGACCAGAAGCAAGCTCAGACATTTATTAGAAAAATTAATTTCAGGATGCAACGGTCAGATTTCTTTCATTCCATCCGTTTTGTTTTCCAGAATAGGCTTGTCTGGTGTTAGATTCTCAGTCAGCGCAGCTCTACTGCTTTGCTCATCTGCCATGAAACTCTTCTGTTTGGGGTAGCACTTCACTTAATTATGAAGGTGATCGCGACTAATGAGATGCTTTGAACCCCTAACTTCATTTGCCATCCTGGTCTTCATGAGGAAGCTGCTGAAAGTACATCAGAGCGTTTGGCAGCAGGCTGAGGTTTCAGGTCTTGTTTATGGGCAGCGTAGTTGTGAAATAGGTGCCATTAACTTGGAGTGCAGCAGCAGTGGGTGCAGTGGGGTTTTTGCTCGAGATCCTGACTGCAGATTTCCCCGTGGGGTTGGTGAAAGCCCAGCCAAGGCCGTCGGTTGGCTCTTGGTCTCAGGAACGGGGAGTCCCACGGGTCTGGCCGTAACGCTTCCCTGCCGGGCTGTGGCCATGGGTTCTGAGCTGCTCTGTGTGCTCTGACAGGGACCTAGTCACCTGCTTGTCTTCTGGGGGTGGGGAAAAAACACCAAACCAACCAAATGTCTGTTCAGACAGTTCCTAATGAATGTAATTAAGATATAACGAAAACAGATCTAAAGTATGACCAGTAGCTATTTGGCTGCTTTAGGGGTTGTTGCACCCGAGTCTTCTTGCGTTTTAGTGGGAGTAGGATGAATTACCTGTGTCACTTTGAGCTGGGCAGTGATGACTCAATGGTAAATGTCTGCAGCTTGCACTGTGGAGAACATCCCTGTAGTACCTTCAGGATTAGCTTTCTCATCCTGTCAGCTTTAGTCATCTTGGTAGTTCAGGCTAATTGCAGCTGGGATGGGTTGTTCTCTCTGGCTGAGTAAATGCTAAATGATAACCTGTGCTCAAATCCTCTCAACCACACCTCATAATGTGCATCCAAGGGAGACTCACACAGCAGAAATGACTTCATCTTAAGCCTCGGAGTAACTCTAGAGCCTGAAAGCACCTTACCAGGTCTGTCTTTACTCTCTGGTTGAAAGGAGCTGGGGAAAGGGAATGGCTTTGCTTTTCACTGTCATCACTATGCTAAGCAGGCGTGGTTGTTCCCAGCACAGCAAAACAGCCAGCCAGGTAACTCTCAAACTTCTGTTTCATGATGATTGGAAAAAACAGTTCCTTGATGGTGGATTTTCAGAGTTGTGAAGGGGAGGAAGGAAAACTGTTGTCATCAGAACAGCATCTGGCACTGTGGAAGTTGTTTATCTCAGGGTCCCATACGCTCGTTGCACTGATCTTGCTCCTAGTCTCTAGCCATTACCAGCAGCTGACGTGGCCTGCGGAATGAGACCCATGCTGCTTTCAACAAAGTCTCCCTATTTTTTTCTTCCCTGTTTGGAGGCTGAGGGAGAGGAAATCCTTGGACTGACCCTAGCAGCGATACTGATTTATTACTGACTAAGCTACTACTGCTCAGCTCCTGCTTACAGCTCAAGGCAAGATGGCTTCTGAAAAATCCCAAAATACAGTTCCAAAGTAAACCTCCCGGATTGTTCTCTTGTTGTAAATCGAAGGTTGTTGCAGATACGTGAAGTACTGGTGGCGGGGAGGGGGAGAAAGGGATCGTGCGACTGTTCTACGAGGGGAATGCTGTCAACCTATTTGGGCCTCAAAGTTACCTTTTGTAGCATTCTTGGAGGATTGAGCAGAGGGGACGATAACTTGCATTTGGAAACTTACTCTTCAGCTAGCCAAACGATAATGGAAAGGGAATAACAATGGAAGCGCAATTTATCCTCCAGGAATGTTCAGTAAGACTATAATATGCTGCTAAAAAGGTACATTTTTGAATCTTAAATAGATTCTCTTTAAGGCTAAACGCTAGGTCTGACATTCTTTCCTTAACTCAACCCCCATTGTGCCTAGATTTTTCAGACGAGATGGAGCGCATACTGTTTGCTGTTTGGAGACCCCTACAATATCGACGCGGTGAGTTAAGGATGGATTGTCAAACCAGGATTCCCATCCTGAGATCCAAACCTCCTTGCTTTCATAGATTCCTTCTGGAGACTCTTAAAGTCCTCCGTTGTAACGATGTAAGCTTCGGTAGCAGCTCAGTTAATTATTCGAAGCGCTGCGGTCGTTTTGCTTTCTGTTTTTCCTTTAAAACCAGTATGGATGAACAGATTTTAGTTACTGACACGTGCACCTCCTCAGTGAGAGGACAGTATGAACAGTCAGTGTGTCCACTGTTTAAAAAGCAGACAACAACTGACTGCCAGCTTGTGAAAGTGGGTAGTTCTAGAAGGTTGCAGTTGGTCTGCAGCTGACTGCAGCCCGGGGTTCTGCTTCCATGCAACTGGGTAGCAAACTGTCTTCCCTAAGCCTTGGGAGCGAGGCTGCTGCCATAGATGGCAGCAGAAATGTGAGGTTTGAACGTGCTCCCGAATCAGAGTCCTCCTGGCTGGAAGAGACCTTTAAGATCATCAAGTCCAACTGTTAACTGCTGTATTTTCATTGTTGGCTTGAGTCTGTTCAGATTAACTTGCTGTGAACTGCAGCAACTGGTTCGAAGAGCTGTTGAAACTCTTTGTAAGTGATATTTGATCACACAGAAATATGCATGAAATACAGGATGTGTGCACTTGTTTTTAAAGTAATTCTTTTTTTTTTTTGAGAACTAGAAGCTATCACTGAAAAAAAAATGTTGTATGGTTTCAGCAGGTGGCCAAAAATTAAATACAACACTAACAGAGACTGGCTTCTCCAGACTGACTGATATGTAGCTCTGCTGAATTCCAGCAGTTAAGAGTTCATGCTGCCTGTCTAATATTATTCACTTGTAAAAAAAAAAAATAAAAATCAGTAAATAACCAGAGTTAGCAGGTACTTGGGTGATAAGGCTCCCGTGGCCTCCCCTGCTCCCCAGCGCCACTGGTAGCTCTCACATGCTACCTCAAGCCCTCCGAATGTCAAGCAACAGGTGAACGCTGCCTACATGCCAGTTGGCTAGGGCTGTACCAACACGGGAAAGCCTTCACCGGCTCACGCCGGAGACTTTCCAAACCTCTTCTGCTCTCTAATGGTCACCAGTCACGTGTGCTTAGGGATAATCCAGTGAGTCAAGTCTGGAATGATGCTGTCCCCCACACAACCTTTTTCCTTCTAGCACTCTGTAATTAAGGGACTTCAGAGCTGGAGGCTGTCTCCATGCGATGGGTTTAACAACCCTCTGTAGGACTGTCTGTTATTTATCTAGTGACTTCTGGCATCCCCATCATCTTGTGGCTGCGACTTATTTTAATCCAGTTAGAGAGGAGGAAAGAGGATGATGACTTCTGTCTCTTTAATGGCTGCTGCTTTGGTTTTTTGGCCGTACTCATCTGTCCTGAGGGAAGATAGATTAGTTCTTCAAGCTTCACCTTTTACCATTAGGGATACTCTGCCACGCTTGCCCTCTTCTTCCTGACCAGCTGACAGCTTGAGAAAGCCCTTGTCTCCCTGGTTACTCCTGGTAGAGCAGCTGTGGTACACTCCCAACTGTTCTTTGTTCTCTTCACCTCTCCTACTTCCCTTGTGTGCCTTCTAAGGTTGGGTTGCCTGACCAGGGATGGGAGACATACGTGTGTGTAATCTGGACTTTGTTTTTGATCCTTTTGCTGATAACATTTGATGGTTTAACTGCATCTTCAGGGGAATGTTGCTTCTCACGGTGCAGTTAGTCACCAAACAGCTTGAGCAATAGATTTCACCCTTTTTACCCCATGTGATTTTTTCACATGTGAATCTTTAATTTAACTTCTCTTTATCTGTATTGGGAGAGACTTTATGGTTTGATATAGCT
>JAAGNO010002513.1:0-14188 GCA_033439905.1 Ceryle rudis
GCAAAAGGCAATAACGAGGGGGGCTGCGGGTTGTGGGGGGGGGAGCTGGTCGAGTTTTCCTCTCAGGTATATTTCAGACATTGCTTTGAGGAATTCTTTAATATTGCAAGGAGGCAAATGTTAGTCTCCCGGTGTCTACAGTGTCTCAGAGAAATGAATTACAGATTCTGTAGTATAACTAAATCTTAGTGAAATTTTCATGTTTTCAAACTCTAAATTTTTCAGAGAAAGCCTTCTAATTGTGATGCAAATGTGTTGAAAACTTTTGTATTGAACAATTATCAACTTAACAAGCTTTTTAAAGGTTGCAAGCCTTTCCAGGGGAATGTACAGAGCTTTATTATTGCTCTTGGTAGGAAAACCCTAGATACTGTAGTTAAACAGATTGCAGATCTGCATTGGACATTTTCAGCACAGATTTTGTGTATTCTGTTGATAGGATGCAAGAAAAATAATCAAGTTTTCATGGGAAAGAGGGGACACTAAGTGTACAAGCAGACACTCCCAGTATTATTGAATGTAAAAATAACTAAAAAGCAAATATTTGTGAAGTTATCCTGCTAAGGCGTAATTTCGTTTTCCTGGTTTGGGAAGCATATGATCAGACTCTTTTTAATAGAAAAGTAGATCAGTTTGGAACAAAGTGGTTGAAATAAAATGTTACTTTCTGCCTGAGATCTGGCCTAAAAGTGCATCGATCTTATATTCTCTTTGGGTGACAAAAGACATCTTGGTAAATGTAATTTACAATATATCCCCGAGGCTTTAGAAAGCGTTTTGGTAAACGAAGCATGGTATTCTTTCAAACTTCTAAGTTGTTTTTTTTTTTTTTTCCATCTGTATTAGTATGTCTATTTCAGAACATGAGCAGATATACACATGGAGAAAAAAAAAACTTGCCTGATATCGGACAATAATAGTTTCTTTTACAGAAGGAAAAGCTATCTTGTTTTCAAGGTCATTCATTTACTTTCAATTAGTATAAATACACAGAGTACAAATGAAATAATTTTGGATTTGCAGCTTCTTTACAGAAGCCTTATGATATTGTTGCCATAGATATCTTGCCACACCTTCTAGACAATCAGAGGCCCAAGGAAATTAAGCGTGTTAGAATAGTGGATTGAAGTCAAAGTTATTAAAAGTCAGAAAGTTTAGTAATTCTGCAACAAGCATGGATGATCTTTAATATATTACAGTGAAACCACGCTGTTTGTTTAATACACAATTCTAAATATTGCTGTTTCTCAGGAGAAATGTATCTTTCAATTAATTTGAACCAGGGAGTACTTTAAACTTGTGCTAACATCATAGTCTCCTGTTACATTGTAATATTACTACTTACTTTATTTCTCAAAATATTGGGTAGGTATTATAATGCATTTTAAAGCTCAAAGGCCTCTGAGGAATGTATCAATAATTAAAGACATCTCAGGAGTTATGTATGGATCAGTTTTGGATTAAGCTGATTTCTGCTTCATAAGTAATATTACTGAAGCTACCTGTGACAGTCTGGCTGCTTTTATCATTTTGCTTAGGTTGCTTTTTTTGTTTTGACTCGTTGTTTTAATTGCTGGAGGATGTTTTTTCTTCATGACTGTCTGTTGTAATCTACAGATCATGGAATCATCTGGTACACCCTCAGTGACCTTAATAGTAGGCAGTGGTCTTTCATGCTTGGCCTTGATCACCCTAGCAGTTGTCTATGCAGCACTATGGAGGTATGTAATGGACTGACAAAGCTGCATGTGAATACATAGCTATATTTAGTTGAATTAAAAAATAAATAGAGCATTAGATGCAACATTTACTATTTTGAAGAGGAAGAGAAAGAAAAATGTAGTATATGCTTTGACACCTAAATCTGCTGATACTTTGTCCTTCTGTTGATGGTATAGCCCACTCTTCTTCTTCCCCTCCTCAGTGTGAATGGTATTGCTCTTTCAGTGGGGTATTCATAGTGCTAATTAACATTTTACATGATTCTTCTATGTGATATATTTCATCTGAGGCTTCTGGCCTATAACTTTGGCTACTTTTCCTCCATTTACATTATAAAACATAACCTCTATGTGATAAAAATGACTTAGCACAGTGCAACATCAGATATTACAGATATGGGAAGGTTCAGTCAAAGGGTTATGAGTTTCTTCACTTCGGTTATAAGTTTCAGTTGAAGATCACAAATTAAGTAGTCTCAAATAGTGTGATGGTACATTCCAGTTACAGGGATTTTTTTCCATCCTGAGCTTACTATATTAAAATATTATCTTGAAATAAAAGTGCAATAGATATTTATGGAGTAAATTATTTTGAGAAGTGAAGAGAAATAGCATGATGTCTTAGTGGAGAAGAAACAGAAAAGAGCAAAAGTCATGCAAAGTAATAAATATTTTTTAAAACTGAGCATGGCTTCACATTTAACTTTATTCCATAATAAAATAAAAATAGGTTCTTATGCAAGCCAGAAGAATCACAGCAAATAAAAATTTTTAGACTAATATAAAATCAACCAATAGAATTTTTCTTTTAGAAGCAGCTTGATAATTTTACACACTTTTTCACTCTCTTATGTAGCCACAGAGACTCACAGGAATAGACATATATATAATAAGTATAGAATATCTAGTTACATAAGTTATAATAAAAAGAGTATAAAAATTATCAGTTCTCATCTGTCAAAGCTAAGAATGAGAGTATTTCAGGATATAATTCCCATCTGAAGAATTATAGTGTTATTTTTGCACTCCCTGATATATTTAGCAGTTGGATGGAAATACTGTCATGTTAAGTGGAACTGGTCTTCTCCATTATCTAAATTACATATAAGGAAGAATTTGTTTTTACAGTGAGGGTAGTGAGACAATAGAACAGGTTGCCCAGAGAAGTTGTGGATGCCCCATCACTGAGCTGTTTAAGGTTAGGTTGGATGGGGCTTTGAGCAACAAGATCTAATGGAAGATGTCCCTGCCCATGGCAGAGGTGTTGGAACTAGGTGATATTTAATGTCCCTTCCAACACAAACCAGTCTATGGTTCTATGATTCTTTGATTCTATGTTTCTATGATTATGGTAACTTTCAAGTGGAGAAAAAAAATGTATGTGATGTGTTATGAACCTAGTGTGGGTTCTGCATCCAGCTGACAAAAAGATAACTCGTATAGATCTTGGTGTTCTATCAGTGAGATATTTTGAAAATATTAGTACAACTGAATGGCCTGTCATGTGAATCATTAAAATTTACCTTCAATGTGTTGTTTCTCAAGAGCACATAGCAACCAACTATAGGGAGAAGATAGACACTGAAACTTACATGTATATATGCTTGATTTTATAAATCTAGGAGTAGGGAGACATTTGATATTTTGATCCTCTGTCTGTATTTATATTTTGGAATACCCACCTTCCCTTTGAATGGCAGGGCCTGTTTAGAAGTGATATGAGGTAGAGGTATTCCGGTCTGACAAAGTCCTGTGTGAGCATTCTTTTATGGCTGATTGATCCGATTCCTCTAACAGAAAATTTAAACTGCAAAATAAATTCAGTGTCAGTCAAATATTCATCCTTCCCTTCCTTTCCCTTCCCTTCCCTTCCCTTCCCTTCCCTTCCCTTCCCTTCCCTTCCCTTCCCTTCCCTTCAATCAATAGCGGACTGGAAATAAAACTAAAACCTTTCTAGCTTAAGTCAATGGTATGAGCTCCTGCTTGCACTGTATTTACTCAACCACTAAGATTCTTTATAGTCATAGATACTCACTGCTGGGAACTGTCTCAGGTGAATCAATAGTTAACATGTTAGAAAGTAGCAGCATACTGTCTGTGTAGATAAAGGCACTAGACTTACTAGACTTGCTGTATTTGTTTGCAAACACGTAGACCTAGCTTTAACAACACTGTTATATTTTAAGGGAAAATGTGGATTGTGATATCAGGTTTGTTCTGTCTTCTTACCTAAAAAATGTAATGCTGTATTACTTAATTGATGACTGAGAAAAAAAAGGATTACAATTCTTTCCATGTCCAAAGCTCAGCATTTCTTGTGGGTTCAGGACCCTTTGCTATGGCCTTCTCAGAGTGTCAGCTATGGGTGTTCAGCTCAGGAGGAGACAGCAATATTAACTAAGTTCCAGTGAGAAGCATGTAGTAGAGGTAATAGAATATATAAACATATGGCTTGCTCTTCAGAGGAACTGAGCACTCTTAACTTTGATTTACTTTAGTAGTAAACATTTTCTCTGTTACCAGCTCTGAAAATCAGGTCAGTAAGGTACTTCACTTGAAACCATAATCATTCTTTTTTCTGTCCTGTAGCATAAAAAAAGAAAATATATAGAAATATATACAAAAAAAAGGAGAACATTTGCATCTTGTAAGGAAATAGGCGATAAGAGTCTTTGACTTTTTCATTCTAAACATATCTGTAAAATTACTAAGATAAGTTTGAAAGAGAGACTGTGTGATGCTCACTGTTATAATTTAATCTTTCTGTACAAACTTAGCTAATTTTTGGCATTGGGCCTTATGAAGATATTACAGTATTACTGTTCCTTCATACAAATTATTTTGTAGATGTGGTAGACATTCAAGTTTAATGTTATCACTACCCCAATAATGTGTTTCAAAATGCGCTGCCATATTATCATCAGCCAACCTGCATCTTATTCATGCGTCATGGACCAGATTTTCTGTTTATGTAAATCACCAGATTTTTGCTGAAGTTAGTTATTGTGAGTGGTCTCTGCCAGCTGTGGATATTCCCAGAGATGAACAGAGAGTGTAAATTCCTGACGTGAACACATGCAAGCCCTTTATTATCAGTATGGTGTTAGAACAATTTTGCCAGCAATTTCTAAAAGAAGTATTGATATATTATTTTTTAAATATACCAAGATATTAAGAAGGAATTGCAGCATATCTATCAAAATATCATGGCATGTTTGCAGTGTGAGAGCACCCATGATACTCTTTTTGAGCATTTGAAAGAGGGTGCATACCTTTCAGAGTGTCTCCAATATTTAATGCAAGAACTGCATCAAAGCTTAGTATGACTTACTAGTTGTTTTCCTTTCAGAAAAGTTGTACCCTCTCTTTTTTTTTTTATTTGAACAGGTACATCAGATCTGAGAGGTCAATAATTCTAATCAATTTCTGCCTGTCTATTATCTCATCAAATATCCTTATCCTGGTTGGACAAACTCAGACACATAACAAGGTATGATGATCATGGCTTGTATTAAATTTGCACTTAAATATTGCTATCTTTGATTTATTTGTGTTTAACTTAAAATAATTACATCTTTTTAGACCTATACTTGTAGGACTTGGCATTTTTGGTAAAATATTAACAGACATGGGAAACTATTTACCGTATTTCATAGTTTTTTTCTTCCCCTCCAAAAATCCCTTTTGGTATTGTTCCCTCTGGATGAGCTGTGTTCTCTGTGGTAGACTTGTATGTTTTATAACTAAATTTCAAAGCAAAAAAGTTCAAAGACTCAACATCAAAAGCACAAATTCTGGTTCATTATAATAGTTGTAATGGGATTGTGCTACAGTGTTTTTGTCTTTTTATTAACACCCTGGTACTCAAAAGGCAAGTAGAAATTGCTTAGAAGTTAGAGTACTACTCTTGAAAATGTGCAGCAACAGACATCATAACAAGCTATAGAACTGTTGGATCTCTGGCACATAGCAATAAGAAAGTAATAACCCTGGATATCTTACTGATATATCGCTGATTTCTTACTAATCTGTTCTCGAACTTTCTGAACATAGTCATTATTTGTTCCTCTCCTATAGAGCAGGCTGTGTCAGTGTTTTGAGGCATCACCCAGTTTCTAGTGATGCTAGGCAACTTTCAGAGGTGACAATAAGTGGTTGCTTAATATTAACTATAGCTATATATTACCTTGGAATAGAAAATATGATGTGATTGGTGAATAGGGGAGTATGATGAAACACTGTTATGACATGAGCAAGTATCAGTAAAGTAATTCTTCACCCCACTGTGTTAAACTACTTAATGCACTCCTTATCTTAATTATTCCAATATCTAATGAAATATGCTCATCATCTGCGATAGGATAACTGGTGTTCCTACAACACAACTATAATTTATCATTTATTCTTTTCAAATGAGTGCTTAGAAATTTAGCTGCCATAAGTCTCATAAATTTAATGAGTCACATAGCTGTACTTCATAAAACATAGCCAAACCAAACATATTAATTTCCAACACATAGCAAAATTATTAAAATTAAGATATTAATCTATTTTAAAGTTTTGGACGTATTTAGAGGTACAAAAGAACAAAATACAGATTTGCAGAAGAAACTGACACAACTCTCACAGATTTTATTCAGGGGAAAATAAGTCGGAAATGCACCAACTTCAGAACAGTAGTGTGCAGAGGTATTAAGCCTCCCTAGAATTTCAGCACTAACATACATAGTCATCTATATGATTTTATTACGTATTTCAAGAAGAAATATGGTTCACTATCTGAAAGTTCCCATGTATATTGCCACTGTGGAATCAGAGTTTGAGGGCATCAGAACAACTGTGTTTGATAACATGCTCCCTAGGTATGCTGGCAGCCTTTCTCTAATGCTTGACTCAGAGAACTCTGAACTAAAACACGCCCTTAATCCAGTTCCTTTCTTTTAATCTTAATCTCCTTGAGATCTCTCATTTCTGCTTCCTGAACTCCTGGAAGTACAGAGATATTATATCGACTTATTTCTGAGAACAGCAGATCCTAAAAATGGAGATGTTCAGAGGAAATAATTGACAGAAAAAACCAGCACATCACAAAGTTTACAATTTGAATATATGGCCTGAAAAATTACTCTAAAATGGCCTGAAATATTACTCTAAAATACCACTTTTTAGTACATTTGTCTTCTTTTGAATCCACATCTTGCTTGTGATATACATACCACCTGGGAACTTCTAGCCAGGGAGTACTTCTAATGGATCAAATGCAGAATACATTTTTTATACCGAGGAAGATATTCCTTGTTACAGACCAAAAAACTTTTTTACACTATATCCACTGATATGTGAATATATTGTAGCTCCAAGAGGCTAGCCTGTGAATGCACCATCAACAAAATGGCCAGATAAAGCCACTGTTTAACAAAAGTTTATTCAAATTAAAGCAATCGGCTCTGGGTATGACTTCAGCATGTTTGTTAGTAGGGATGTGTATTGTCATCAGATGTGTTTGAATTCAAGTTCTGAATTTTTTATTTTCAAAGATCATATACGATTCAAAGAAGCCAGTCTTTGATTTTTGGTCCATAGTTCTAGGTTACAATTCTGACATCTGTAGGAAAAAGTATGTTTTCATTTTATTGATCTGGAAAATTAAATCTATAAATGGAAAGTTTAGAAAGAAAATCAGGTCCTTACCTATAGTTTAAGATGAAAAATGTTTTTGATTTGTTTCTGAGATGTTATTACTTACTAGAAATCACACCATTTGCATTGTTAGTGTTCTAAAACATTGGGAGAAATCTTGGGAATATTTTATCAAGACAATGTAATAATCAAGTCAGCAGAATTTTTTTCCTAAATAAAGACTGAGGTGGTGTTTTATGGCAGGAAGATGAGCTTGGTTTTTTTTAACATATCAGAGAAAAAATAAGAAGTATGATATGCCAAGTTTGAGAGTTTATTTACTCTGTCCTGTTCTCATTCTTTTGTTCATACGATTCTCATATTATTGGGGCACCTAGTTAAAGTCCATATGATGCTGCTGATATTCACAAAGTTGAAGAAAGCCCTTTTTCCATGTGTTAGTTTAGCATTGCTTCTAAGTTTAAATCATCCCTAGCTCTATATTTGTATATATTCCCTTTGCGAATAGGTGTATGTAAATGTCATCAAAGTTGCATTCCAGATTAAAGTGGAACAGTCTGTAAATTAAGCATATTGAAGATGTATTTATACCAAACAGCATATTGTCGGCCTGCTTGCAGTTAGAGGTTTTCTCTATCTGCATTAAACACTGCACCAACTACCTTTATTCATTTCAGTGCTATTCAATATCTGGGAAATTTCTGTGGTTCTTTTTTGTACATCCATTGACAGCCATGACAAAGAAAAATATATTGAGTCTCTTGATTTGAATAAGAGCACATTTTCAGTTATTTTCTTTCTGGTTTACGTAAATCATAGATATTTAACATGTTAGGTTTGAAGGCTGAATATATCCTCAGTGTTTTTACAAAAGCTTCTTCGAGAGAAAACTAAGTGAGTTTGAATATTGCACTCTCTTTAATTCAACTAAGTTCTGCCTTCTTTCACTAAAAAAGTTCATGGTATTTCCCACAGGCAGAAATAGATGAAATAGTCACAGAGGACATGCAGAAGTAAAGTTAGAATAGTTCATAATGGAAATCATGGAAGGTAGTATGGTTTCTCTTGGAATATTTGAATTGGGATAGCAAAAAAAACCCTGTTGTTAACAGAAAAGCCTTTCTCCTTTATTCCTTCATAGTCAAATGTGTTGTGCATTTTATTGAAGGACACAGCTAAGAAATGTTCTGCTTTTTCTGCATGTTTCCCCCAATCTTTCAAAATGCAGAACTTTATTCAAAGCCTTCTTAATATTTCAGACTGTGTAAGACATTTCTGTTTTGTCAAATCCTGTTTTGAAATACCGGTCACTGAAGGCTGAATTTAGAAGAATATTATGAAATCAATTATGCATCTTGTTCAAATATACTTGGTGTTATACTAAGTATGAGAAGCATATTAATTTACTTTGGTATTTCTTTCTTGTTTTCTATTCAGTGTTAAATGTTAGACACATAATTATATTTACATTTGAGCATATGCAATTGATACACTGGAGATAGCCCTTTAACAGCTGAATTTAATTGTAACATTGAAATTAATCTCCCGAATTAAAGAAGGGTAACACTTTTCATGCATAACCTAACTACTCAAATATCTGTTATTTTACAAATACTATGAGATGTCCCCAATATCTACAAAAGCATTACGTATTTACTTTGAAGAGACTGACAGTTTTTGTTGAGGAAATACCTGCCAGTGATTTGTAGGTTTCAATGTAGGTAATGTAACTCTTGCTATATTATGTTTCCTAATGTTCTTCTGGCCATCAAGAAAAATGATTGTATTTCTTCTATATATAGACATTTAACACTCCATCTATAAATCCTTACTATGCTTCTGATGTGATTTAATGAATATATTCTCTACCCCCAATAAGTTATTGTTTAATATTATGTGGGTTTTTCATAAAATCTCTTTCCTTTTGCATACATTCAGAAAATACCTTGGTTTTCTCACGGTTCTGCCTAAATAGAAACACATTAGCTGTTTGATGCAAACAATTCTTGTTTACCTATTTTTCCTGTGACGAAAACAAAGATTGATACAATTTAAAGTAAAACACAACATTGATTATATGTATGGCCAAAAATTAATTATTTTCTATATTATCTGGTTTTGAGTGTACTTAAGAATCTGTTGCTGGAGTTTGGATCACTTGTGAGAAACATATTTTTAGAAATATCGTAATACTGTACATTTTGTTAGCCAGAGTCAGGTTTATATGTCCCTACCAAGGGAAAAATAGGGAAGTTTTTAAGGCACAATGCAAGATTTAGCAACCCTGATATTCTGTGTCAACTCTGTATAATTGCAATCACAGAATCAGAGATTCACAGAATTTCTCAGGTTGGAAAAGACCCTCAAGATCATCAAGGAGAATCTTAACCTAACCCTACTGCCCTAACTCTAACAACCCACCACGAAACCATGTCCCCGAGCACCAAATCCAAACGATTTTTAAACACATTCAAGGATGGCGACTCAACCACTTCCCTGGGGAGCCTGTTCCAGTGCTTAACAACCCTTTCTGCAAAGAAGTTTTTCCTGATATCCAACCTAACCTTGCCCTGGCACAACTTGAGGCCATTTCCCCTTGTCCTGTCACCTGTCACCAGTGAGAAGAGACCAACCCCGCTCTCGCTACAACCTTCTTTCAGGTAGCTGTAGAGGGCAATAAGGTCTCCCCTCAGCCTCCTCTTTCCCAGACTAAACAGCCCCAGCTCCCTCAGTCGCTCCTCATGGGGTATGTTTTCCAAACCCTTCACCAGCCTTGTATCCCTCCTTCGGACCTGCTCCAGCACCTCAATATTCAGTTTATTATGCTTACTATTACATTTTGGAATTAATCTCTTAGACCATACCTGGAAAGACATGAAAAAGGCATGTTTGACCACCTAAAGCACATAACATAAGCAATCAATAGTTTTGATAAATGCATTGTACACAAGCAAAAACCCCATAAAATTTGTAGATAACAATGTTAGAATGTTCACTAAATAGGCCAAGTAGACCAAAATAATACCACTTCAGTAATTTTTTTGTTTGTTTAATAGAGGCTCTAGGCTGAAAGAAGCAAATAGAAGTGGAAGGGAGTTGAAAAGCCACAGCATCCCATTCCTGCAGCTGACTGTGTAACTAGAGCTCTCTCAGGTTTTAAGAAGCAGTGGGTGGTGGCATCCCCTGAGAAACCTGCAAATGTTCAGGTGGTACTAATACTGCCTCTAACCATGTGGCTCTTGCCCCGTATCTGCCACTGCCTTACAGATGCAGGCATCATGGCAATATATCTCCTAGGAAACAGCGGGGGAGACCTAAGAGCAGATGGAATGAACAGAGAAATGATGCTAACACAGCATTAAGGTTGTGTTAGAAAATCAATGAGGAAGCAGGGAGTTTAGTATGTCGGGCAGTAGCACTCCACATTTCAACTCTTGCCCAGAGAACTTCAGGGGAGTACTCCCCATTTAAGCAGCTGAAGCCAGGAAAAATATATCATTTTTTCCAGTACCAACATTCCAAATTAACACCTACTCTGCTGACTGTTATCTCTTCCTTTGTGTAGCAGCTTTTTGAACAGCTGAGTCTCTGGTATGGGTCAGCCATCACAGAAATACACCAATAAATAGGTCAGCAGTCAGAGTGCACTGCACCACACGCAGCTGCCTGCTGTGTATTCCGGAACTCAGAAACAATTAATGGGAGAAGAGCCCACTTAACTGAATAACTATTGCAGGAGTCTGTTTAAGCAACACTCTTTTCCCACACCAAATACTGACAAAATCCGTTAACATCAGCTGAATTAACTACCTGCTTTTAGATTCTTAAAAGAACCTGTGGGAACAGATCTCTCTTACCCAAGATCAGTAAACATTGTCATTCATGCTACTGTCACCTGCCTCAGAGGAGACGGTAACATTCTTCTTAAAAGTGACTGCCAGTCTGTTTCTCAAAATACATCAACTTTATCAGTTTGCTATTTCTAAACAAAACAGACATTTTGATTGTAAGTGAGTTACAGGGAAGAAATTGGGTAGATATTAGCAGCATATGTTCTCTGCCTGCAATCCCCAGAACCTTTTTAAGAGCGCTGTGAACTATTTTAGGATCACAGAATTGTTCAGGTTGGAAGATTATCTGGTCCAGCCTCATTCTCAAAGCAGGGCCAGCTGTAAGGTCAGAATGGGTTGCTCAGGTCTTTATATAATCAAGGCTTGAAAACCTCCAGGTGTGGAAACTGCACAGATTCTTTGAGGGAGCTTGGTCCACTGTTTGGGTGTCCTCATGATTAAAATGTTTTTCCATATATCTGATCTGGACCTTCTCTTGTTTCAGTTTATGCCCTTTGTCCCTTGTCATCCTAACACACGTTGCTGTGAAGAGCCTGGCTTCATTTTTATGATGACCTCTTCATAGGCACTGACAGGCTACTGTTAGATGCCCGTGAAGCCATGTCTTCTCCACACTGAACAAGCCCACCTTCCTTCATTAGCATCTCCTCACAAGTCAAGTGTTCCAGCTTGCAAGCATCTTGCTGGCCTCTGCTAAACTCACTGCTGTTTATCAGGTCTCTCTTGTATTGGGAAATCCAACTGTATTCTGCAACCCAATTGTATTTGACACAATATTCTAATATGGCCTAACGAGTGCTGAGCAGAGGAGGACAATTCATCCCTCAGCCTGCTGTCTGTGCTGCTCTTGTTACAGCCCCAGATACTGTCAACTGTCTGTGCTAACAGGGGAAACTGCTGACTCATTCATCTCACTGCCTATCCCTCCATCCTGTCTAGGAGTCTCTGGATGGCAGCCATACCCTTCAGGACATAGACTGGTCCTCCTAGTTTGGTGTTATCTACAGACTATACACATTTTCTCCATTGACTACTCCAGGTCACTGATATTAAACATAGGTCCCTGGATAGACCCATAGCATAATCTGCTTGTTATCTGCTTCCAGGTGAATTGCCATCCATTATTGCACTCCAAGCCAACCATCCAGCTAGTTTTTATCCACTCAACCTGACTGTTAGCTCCTAGCCTAGTTACAAGACTATTGTGAGAGACTTTGTTGGAGCTCACTATAATGAGCATTATTTTGAAAAATTAAAGTGATGTTTGTTTGGAAATCCAAAATTTACCAAGGTTTTTCTGTGAAAAACTTAGACTGTGGCTGACGCATGACTCACACTGTTGTCAGCTCTATTATCTCTCAGCTGGTGAGGGTCTTCTCCCACCCACCCAAACAACCACACATTGCACACGTGTGCCAAGGAATGTTGCACAGGTGTAGTCTGCTTCCTCCTCCCTGGTTGTGGTGCTGGGCTTCACACTGAAATGAGTCTCTCCACCATCCTGCCTTAGCACACACACAAAAAAAATCATAGCTCAGACTTTTCTGAGGTAACCCTCTGCTGTCCTACTCTTCCCATAATGGTAGATTTTTTCCTGCTTGCTCTTCAGGATCTGTTTAGAGTAGTTTTTTCTCTTCTAGAATTTGTCCCCACAGCCGTGAAGAAAATAGCTCGTTCTCTCACAAACACCTGTTTGAATCATTTCAATCTGTTGATGACTGAAGCAGCTATTATGGGCTTCACACCTTTTTTTCTACTCCTCATATGCTTATTTGTTGAATTTCAGTGGAAATAGAAAATCAGTCAATGAGAAGTAGATCACCCTACAAACAGTTAAATGTTCATGTCTTTCATTTACATAGTTTTAAGAAAGAGGTAACCGCAAGCACTTCCAAGTGACAATAGTAAAAAAGATTTTTTAAATGAAGATATCATAGGAATAGACTTCACAAAGCTAGATTGTTTAAGTGATAATGATTATGACAGCAACACCAAAACCGAGCATTCAGCTACTTGGTTATTTTCATTCTAGCATTAAAGTTGAATTTCCTACATGGATTTTTCTATGTGTATTACTATTTCTAAGGAAGTAGGTATAAAATCCATTTGTCACATAAACCAAAACAAATACAGAAACACAGTAAGGTATTTTTGATACAGATATCTGGTAAAATAATGCATTAAAAATACAACTCTGAGATAAATGCAATGTAAATCTTACACCCTACTACAACAATTACTACATCATTACTCTTTCTATGTAACAAAATGAAACATGTTGCAAAACACAATCTCTTTTAAAAGACTATTATTTAAGGAACAACAGTGTAAATTTGGTGCAAAAGATTATCTACCTTTTGTACTGGATTTTATTTATACTTCTCTACAACTCCCTGTTGTGTCTGTGTATTTTCAGGAACATATGGTAAGGCTTAACCTTGACATGCACTGTGAAGTTCATTTGTACAGTTGTACAATTTTTCCTTGTGTACTCCTAGGTCAGGGCCTTTAGGTCTCTATATCTTGCAGTCAAGCCAATGAGAGTGTTTTATAAGGGAATGACTACTGGATTGGTCTGTTTCTCAGATTGGTCTGATCAGAAAGCTGTAAAATATGTATTCTTTCCTTAACACTACATACTTCAGTCTATAAGAGCTATGTGGAGCAGTCCTGTGTTCCTTATACATGAAAGTATTCTCCAGCCCTATGTTCACTTTAAAGTTTTAGAAATAGAGAAGTTGGGAAAATCAGACTCAGAGCTAGTTTCAGTATGAAAATGAATCATGGGGTTTGTGTTTGTTATTTATGGCTGAAGTACACTCAGTTCTGAAAACAGAGCTTGCTAGTGAATCAGTTCACTTTTTATGCTGGAGTCCCTCTTGCTTTTTCAGCAACTGGGGGGGGGGGGGGGGGGAAAAGCGGTTTTTTTTGAGCTAAATAAACATAGACAGAGGTGGGCTTTGACAAGGCCAAAAA
>JAAGNO010002513.1:14288-28584 GCA_033439905.1 Ceryle rudis
TCACTATCAGATACGATACAGGAAAATTAACTCCTAAAAATAAAGTTATTTCACAGGATTTAAGGGCTTGATTAGAATCACAATTCCACAACTAAAACATGCGCTTGTACATAACTAAACCACTTATCACAGCCGACTCCTCCCTTTCTCTACCCCAACAGGGGGGGCGGGGCGGCGGAAATCGTTTTCTTCTAGACTCAATCAACCTAGTACAGGATGCTGTTTGAACAGCAGCAAAAAAATAAACAACCACTCCAGAAACAGAAGAGGTGCTGCCCTTCTTCCATAAAATGATAATTGTTCTGAGGTGCTTAGATTAAGGTTTGATTTCCAGTGCCTGTGTCCAGACATGTTTATTCCATTTATTTTTGCCTGTCTACAAAGGAAAAAAAACCCCAAACCCAAACAAACAAGCAACATATGACAAGAGTGGACCTTCTCTCTTTCTTTCTCTTTCTTTCTTTCTTTCTTTCTTTCTTTCTTTCTTTCTTTCTTTCTTTCTTTCTTTCTTTCTTTCTGTCTGTCTGTCTTTCTGTCTGTCTGTCTTTCACAGTTAATTTTGCTTGCCTGGCTACAAGTAGACAGGTTTCAACAGGAAAAGCATAGAATTTCTCTCCCATTACCACCTTCTAACAAGGTGATGGTAAGCGACATTTCATGGTGAGTGGGACAAGTGGAATGTGAATCTCTGTCTAGACCAAGACTAACAATCAGATGGAGAGCTAAGAACAATCACACAAATTCTGACTTTTCCTGCCTTTTCCTTCTGAGAAATAAACTATGGTCACTGCATGCTGAACTCATTGAAGTCAGCATTCACTAAGTGTGTCCTGAGCAAAACCAACGTTGTTAGAATCTCCAGATCACAGCAGGACTTGATCACAAGAGGAGTGCTCAGCTAGTCAAATAAAATAGAGATTCTTAGGTACATTTAGTGATCCAAAATTATGTACCCAGAGATCCTCCTAGTGATAGTGTAAAATGCATGTAGTGCCTCTAATTTTAGACTGCTGCTGAAACATGACCTTTTTATGTTTGTTTTCATGGATATACATGCTTATTAGGTTGAAACTCAATGAGTCACAACACAGGCATCAAACCTGGTACTGAAGAATTTGACAATAACTGTATTCTAGTATTTTTCTCCTTCGATGGTTTTTGCCAAAATTTATATAAAACTGACACTCTGGATGAATAAGTAGGTATTTTGTGGAATTTAATAGAAAATTATGCTCAGAACAATTGTTGAAAGAAAACTGTAAAGGTAAATTTATAAAACATGCATTTGTCTGTAACCATGGACACTTTTAATGAATGTAATTGTGAGATTTCCAGAACCCTGCAGGGAAATGTACATGTTTGTAATAAAATGGCCTCAAGCTGTTAAAAGTGATAGAATTTCTGAAATGTCAAGAAAGTTCAGTATGCACTAGACTTCTGGGTTTAAAAACAGGATGGAAAACATGTTAGTATCTTTTTCTTCTGAAGAAAACTGAATCTGGCACAAGGAGTCCAGCAGTTGGAAGGAAGTATGAATAAGGCTGGCACAAAATGTTGTTCCATTAGTAAGTGAATACATATCTGTCTCTAATTAGTAGCCTGGCATATAATTTGTGCTCTAGGCTCTTCATTTCATAAAAAGTCATCTTCAACCTATCCTATATTTGCTAAATAATTTCTTTAAGCTAGTAAATCTAAATTGATTTATTATTCTTTAAATACCACTTAAAGTTAGGTGAAGGCTTAGAATGAGAATGGCTTCTTAACAAGCTTAACTGAGCCATACAGGACAACAAAGCCCAATGTGTCAAAACCTACAGCTATTGAAACTTGGATTTTAAAAAGATGGGATTAATTGTAAAGCTGTTGTTATTTGCATTGAGATTTTACACTTCTTATATTGAAGAGGGCTTTCAAGTCTCTGTCTTTTACTGCATATCCTCTTATGTCAAGTCAATAAGAATTCAGGCATGAGCGTTAGCAATTTAATTATTGCTATAAAACCTTAGTTTTGGCACTGCTTATCTTTTAAAGTAAATACGGAATAGTAATAAAGTTTCACTAAACTGAAAGATTTCACAAAGCACTGCAGTTGTACTACAGTGGAAGAAAAACGGTTTTGCTAGGAATCATAGTTGGACCCCAGTATGAAGGCAGTATGATGGACAAGAACTGCTGCTAGACTCAGTTTGTCTCTTGTAGCTATTCATAAACCTCATCCCATAAAATTGCTCCAGAAAAAAAATGGTAAGAATTTAAAGCCGATCAAGTGTCTCCTTCCCTTCTTTTATAAAAGATTCTTCCCCTTGGAAAGAAGATTCAACAATAGTATCTAACATCAGCAAAAATGCATTCTAGTCGTATTTGTAAACCTTAGTGAGAATACTCAATCACACCCCACAAATACCTGAAGAACATATCTGTCCTTACATTAGACATTAAGCAATCAACCATGTAATTTTAATTGTAAGAAATTGTCAATTGCAGATAGGAAGCATACAAAATTTCGAGTTTTGGCATTAATTTCTGTGCATATATTTTGCCAGTAGCAAATGCGAAGCCTGAAATGAGTCAGAACTAAGCCAAATTGTGTTGCCTTGCAGTTGCCATGGCTAGGAGCGTGCACACGAGTTATTGATATAGCTCAGCTGACACATGCTATGCTGTGATGACTTGATTGTGTGTTTGAGCCCCTGGAGGTCTCAGTTCATTGAAGTTTCAATAATTCAATGAATAGGTATAAGCAAAACAGAGCCAGAGAAGCACTTTGAGCTTTCTTTGTCAAAGAAGCACTTTGCAGGATTTCCATTCAAGGTATGTTGTCATGGTTTAACACCAGCTAGCAACTAAGTGTCGTGCAGCCACTTGCTCACTCCTCTTTCTTCCCAGTGTGATGGTGAGGAGAATCAAAAAAACAAAGTAAAACTCATAGGTGGAGATAAGAGCAGTTTAACAACTAAAATAAAATAAAATACAATAATAACAACAAAATTTAAGAATAAAATTTAAAAATAATAATTTTAACTAAAAGGATTATAAGAAAAGAAAGAAATAAAACCCACGAAAAAACAAGTGATGCACAATGCAATTGATCACCACCCACTGACTGATGCCCAAGCAGCAATCCACTCCTGCCATCTACACTCCCCAGTCTATATACTAAGCATGACATTCTATGGTATGGACTATCTCTTTGGCTAGTTTGGGTCAGCCATCCTGGCTACGGACCCTCCCACCTCCTTGTGCTCCTCCTCACTGTCAGAGAATGAGAAACTGAAAAATCCTTAACTTAGGATAAGTGCTACTTAGCAATAACTAAAACATCAGAGTGTTATCAACACTATTCTCACACTAAATCCAAAACAGAGCACCATACCAGCTGCTAGGAAGAAAATTAACTCTGTCTCAGGTGAAACCAGGACATATGTGTATACTGCACCCAGGACAACTGGACCTTGGTATCTCTCAGTGCTACACTGTATTAGTGTTAAATTGTATGAAGCATACGGGTTTTGCTAATCTCGGCTTATGGTTTTTCGGTTCTCTATATTTAAACCTGTCATCATGTGTCAGCTAGAAGGACTTGTTTAGGTCACTTGGTTTCACTTGTCTCCCCTAGAAACTGGTAAGCAGAAATCTGCTAGTGCACAATGAAAGCTTAAACTTCTGGAAGGAATTTATCGAAGTGGTGTGGAAGAAAAGAGAATAAAAAATGGATTATTATGAATGTACAAAACAAGGTTGCCTTTCAGTACAATCCTTAGTTTATTTCTTCTTCAAACTTATTGTTAGGCTCATACTCGTAGTATTCCCCTGTGACAGTCTGGTTCTCTCACCCTGGCTTTTGTTTTCAGTACCTTCTAAATTATAAGAATAGATCCATAATAAACACTACCCAGTTTCCAAATGCAGAAAAAAAAATAATCTTGTGCCTTCTGGCATCTAGAAGGGAAGATTGCTATCCTACAATGATCTAAACCTGTCAGTACAATTGGTTTAGAGATGCTGCTGTGTGTACAGGGGATGGCACTGATTTCAGTGGTTGACTCCGCAGGCAAACTTATCTGATGTGTGCAGGTCACAGAGCATCCAGTAAGGGAATTCCCAGTAGAGGAGCAGAGAGAATACAGATAAACTTTCCAAAGGTAATTTGCCTATATTATCATCCAATTTGCCTATATATCATCCAGGGTCTGAAGGACATGGATATAGTCTGGGAGATTTTGTAAAAGAAGGTATCCATGTTAAAGATATAATTTAAAATGTAACGTTTTCTATTTGCTAATTTTAGTTGCCAAGATGCATCTGAGAGACATGTAGCATTTATTAATTATTGTTGTTGATAAAAATAAACCTATCATTAAGGCTCTGGGAGTATTGCCAACATCAACAAATTTTCAATTTGATTTATTAACAAACATAAACATTTTTCCTTTGTTTCTCCCCCCAGCCAAAGCCTGAACTTATTTTGTATTTGCCCCTACCATAGGAGAAAGCTTGAGTAAATGTATCAGCATTGTACTAAGTTCTCAATGTCAGCACATCAAGATTGGTCAGGTTTCCTGTGGAAGCATGGAGTGAGGGAAAGATGTGAGGACACCTTCAGATGTAGTAATATTGTTCAGCCTCTATTTCTGATAATTTTAACCTCAGAAATATTAATTGGTACACAGAAGCAGGGGATGTTATGAAGAAGACTGGATGTGAAACTCTGTCAGGTAAAATGGAGCTAAAAAGATGCTCTGTTTCTGCACAGCAGCAGAAGTGAGAGTAGTGTAGCCTACAAGGAAAAGCTGTATGAGAAGCTGTGAAGGGGACAAACTGCTCATCTTCATTATAGTCACGCATGAGTGGAACCAAGAATTACATTTATTATTTGCATTAACAGAAGCTTCCAACTGGTCTGGAAATGTTACCCACTGAACACTCCACATGTTGAGCACGTTAGAGCAGTTAAACAGGTAGGCCTCAAAAGCTGGTATACCAGTGAAACACATACCAGCAAAAAAAGGTCACAAATACAATAACAGTATTGTTATAAAAGACTACATCTTGGAACTCAGGGACTTCTATATGGGTCTTCTCCATCTTCAAATTAAAAATTAAGAATGTACAACGGTCATTGTATAGTCTCTTCTTAAATTGCTTCCCCCTTCTTTTTCTTTTCTTCCCTTCATTTCTTTTATCTTCTTTCTTCAGTCATTGCTTGCCTTGCATTTATGATTCGTGATCTACTTTTGGTCTGACTTTTCTCACACTTTCCTTTGTTTGGCTTCCCTGATATCATTTCCTTGTTTCTTTGTCATCCAACAAGGACAACACTTACGAAATCAGGTACTTCTCCATTTCAAAATGAGAAGACAACTTACAAGATGCAGAAAATGCTTTCCAATCATGTAGGTTTTCTTCATTATTTGAATTTCACTGGAGAACAATTTTCGAGGATGGCAAGGCACTGGAAGTCACAGGAAATAGTCAGCATCCAACTACAGTATTGTAACCTTTAGCGGCTCTGGCCAGCTGGGCAAGTTTTGTTTCCGGATCATTTCTTACAGAGGAATCCATCATGCTCCTGGACTATTGGAGGGTTTTCCCAGTACTCCTACCTGGAGTCTGATAGACACAACTTCCTCAAGGATTTACTTGTTAGGAGTTACAAGTTACAAGGCCATGCATGTGGTCACAAGTTGAACACATTTCTTACTTTCCCTAAGATACTCCTTGCTCCATCTTAGATATAAACTGATTTTAGTGCATACACTAAGATAGCTCTGTGCCAGATAAAAATCCATCTCCTCCCACTAAGATACTATTTTTTTCCTGCAGATAGTCTCTTAGTACATATTGTTTTACACTGGAACTGTTTGCATGCAATATACATTGAATTTTTAATATGAGACTCAGTGAGACATAGAGCCAGGGGTTAATCATGTGGTTAGCCATGCAGTTAATGGATTAAAATAACTGAAGGGGGTTTATTTCCTTTGCTACTAATGCATTATTTAATAGGTCATAATTTGTATATAATAAAATGTATGGGATCAGTCAATGATAATTATTATTTAGGAACAATTTGAAGTCACATTCACTAAAAAAATACAGTAACATTTGCTTTCAATCTGAAGTTGTATGGTAGACATTTATATTTCTTTGAGCTTTATGTGCAATGGTGTATCTTCTTACTATTTTTATGGTTATTTACCTTTCAAAATAAACAAATGTAAATTGGAATAGAGCTCAAAGCACTATGCCAGAAGAATGTTTATATACACCAATCATTTCTAATTAGGAGGAAAAAATTGCTAAAACGAAGGTATTGTGTTATTCACAATAGAGTTACTCCATCTTTAATTATATACAGTGTCTTTCAGGCCATAGAGAGTTTGAGTGCAGAACAGCAGACAAACATGTTCAGTAGACAAGACAGCTACTCTTCCTCTTGAACTCCAACTTCTGGTCCAAGGAAAAACCCTCCTTGTAAAAACAGAGCTGTGCTTTATGGAGAAGAGGGTCACAGTATAACTATTTCACTTCCTAATTACTGCAAGAAAGGCAGGCCACTCCCTGAGCAGGTGTAAGGTGCTTCTTGACCTCTGTCTTTAGGCAGGATCCACGAATCACTCTATGCAGCCCCTCCTACTTGGAGTCTGACAGAAACAACTTCTTCAAGGATTTACATGTTAGAAGAAGGAAAGACCCTTCTCTATTCTACTTTTCTCCCGTCTTCTGCCTCTTTTTCATTTCCTGAGAGGCAGAGTTCTTTCTGCTTCACTTTGTTCCTCTATACTTGTCCACTTTTTCACTCTGTTGATGTTCTCCTCTTCCTTGACTGTCAAGCTTCTCAAGAGAAAATCTCTTCAGAGTAATGGCTATCCTCCCTTCTGTTGTTGCCTTCAAATTATCAAATTCCCTTTCTCAAGGAGGATAAGATGAACATTTTGAGCTCAGTTATAGCACTTAAATGCAGTAGCTTTGCCTCATAGATAGAAAAATGATAAATAAAGTGTGGTTATGAGATTTGATAGCTCAGTAAGACTTTCATCACGTACCAGTGGGACATATATTGTGTGCAAGCAGTTCTCCATTACTGTGCTTTTTGATAAGAAATGCTTGGGTTTGGTTTTTTTTTTCTGTTACTGAACTATAGTTTAAGAGACAGTGGGGAGCAGAAATTATATTCCTATATATTTACCGTAGAATTAAACTATGCAATGATGCTGCATATATTATTTTTTACATGTTGTGGAATTATTATTAAAGACAGTTCCACTCAAAATTCAGTAGCCCTAGCTTGGGGGGCAGTGTTATATCCAGAGAGCAATCTAATTCATTGTTGACACTCTTGACAGCCCCACGGCACACAATAGGAGCGGGAAACCGCCTCATTCACAGGTTCAAGAGACCCAAATGATCTAAAAGCTTGCTCTGAAGTCTCTTCATAAAATCATCCAGTCCATCATGTGATTACCCTATTCCTTTATGGCATTATGCTATTATAGGAAATACATAGCCTTTTTTTTCTTTACAAGCTGAATGTCACTGTCTTCCATGGTATACAACTATCTTCAGCTACTCTGTTATCTTTTAAAGTAGGCCAAGTGTTTTTTGATTAATTTATGACTAATATTACTTTTTTAAAATAAAATCCACCTTTATAAAATTATGAGGTTTTTATCTACTACAAGATTTAAACATTTTAAACAGAGAAAATTGAACTCAGTCAACAAATAAACAGATTGTTTATTACACACCCACCTTCCAGGCTGATCTTAGGCTTTTTTTTATCTCTGTGCTGTCAGAGATTGAGAACATTAGATTGATGCTCAGAACATCATGTTACTTCCCTGTATCTAGCACTGTATCTATGTTTACAAAAATCTGCCATTTAAAATCCATGTTAAACTATGGACTGTGTGAAAAACATCAAGTAAGGCTTGGTTGTCAATCGACTAGTACCTGCAGCCAGTAAACCCTTGCAAAATGGCAGGTGTAGTGTATCAGCAGAAATACTTAAAAACCATCACACTTGTCACACATAGGTACAAGTCACTAGATAAAGTTAAAAACAGTGAAATCAAGCCTGAAGTCTAATTCAGCTCCTTTGCATTCCTTTCAAAATGCAAACAGGCCATAAACCCTCTGCTGCCTGGTTAAGCCTTTGTATCAAGTGCTTAGCACAAAGTAGCTCAAATATACTAGCAAATCTCTCTCTTAATTTCTCCTAGCTGCTTGTCAAAGAGTAATAGAATGGGTGCTATTCTTTTGGTTTCTTAATTCCAAACATGGGATTCATTCCCTCTCAACTCCCATTTAGGGGTTGATTTTCCATACAGTGCTTTCTAAGCTGCACAATGCCCCTAGACTATAATGGAGGCTGTGCAGCATAAAAACTTGAAGCGCTTTGAAATTAAGCTTAAAACCCTACAGTGCTTTGGAAACGATGTGTATTTATTCAGCAGTATGTGTTGGCACTCAAGTGAAGAAACGCCCAAAGAATTTCACAAATATTGCTGTGCCAGGACTGAGGCATTTCACATAGGACCTACCCAAGGAACAGCATTTTGTATTGCCTATGACTGCCAAAATAACAACATACCATACATGTGATATACTTTCAGATAATGTCATGAAAGACTAATTGTGGAAGATCCAAGACAGAAGCAAAATTTTTATTTGTCATAGTATTAACCTGTTTATCTGTGGGATGTTCTTTGCCTTGCATATAGCAATCAGTCCCTATCTTTAAAAAAAAAAAAATATATATATTTTTTCAAGCCATCTTTTCTGATGGGACAGTTTTCAAGTTACCGAGTTGCAAAGTGGGTTTGAAATTAAAGGATCTACCCATTTGTTACACAGCTGTAGTAAACAGGACATTTAATCAACAGAATTTGATAGATGATGGTGCCTGCAACTGAATTAGACCATACTTCTGAAGTGAATTCTTTGGAGTCACACTGAAGCTCTGGGGCCTGTACAGCAATTCTCTTAAAGATAGGCCTTTTGTTGTAATGATTGTGGCATTGTAAAAAAGATAAAGTAAGCATTATCATCCAGCTCTGAGGACCAGCTTTTAAATCATTGTTCCTGAACAATGATTCATGGTTCACATATTTAACACCCTTATGGAAAAGTCCTGTATGTTTCATTCAAAATGGTAAGCAATCTGCATTTCCATTCTTCTTAAAAAATACTGTATCTTTATTTTAGATTTTTTGAGAATATTCAGTGCATCTCTTGAAAATATAAATTTTCAGAGCAGTTCTGAATAAATTCTAAAGAACTCCATTAAGTTCTATAGAATGTTTCTTACTGCATATATGTGTGAGAGTGCGCATGTGTGCCTGTGTGTCTATGTTGGAAAGTGCAGGATTTTCCAAATAGGAGTCATATATTAATTTTAACTTCCAAATACACAACTTCCTTTGATTATGATGGAATCTACATTTATGAGAGTAGAATGCAGTCCATTAGTGATTACATCTACCAGCTTCAGAATTTTGAAAGCAAAATCAGCATCTTGTGGACACATTTCCAATATGAGCAAATGATGAAAACAAAGGCAATGTGATAGATACATAGATAAATTCATGAAAATATCTGAACACAAAGGCATGAGGAACCCACAATATATGCTACCGAATCAAAAGGCAATAGCTATTTGAAGATACGATTGAAAAATATTAAGATGGCTATATTCTTTTGAAAATTAAAAAATATATCCAAAACATTTATTTTTAAAAAATATTAAAATATTCTAATACATATCAAGGCATAATATCATTTATATATTTCTTCAGTCTCATTTGAGGTAAGTTAATATTTATTGATTTGAATAATTAAACTAAAACTAAGCCTTTCTACTTCAGAAATATTTCAGAGTTCAAAGTAATGCTTAGCCTTCTAATGAGGCTGACAGTGGTAGGTGAACTCTTTACTGTAAAAGCACATTGGATATTCTTCTGCATATCTGACATCTGGTTCTATATATCATGTGATTTCATATATCACTTGTCTCCCGTTCGTGGCATTTTAGTTCTTGTTAGAAGTATCAGCAGCTTTTACGGCAATAAGAAACTGTGAACGTGTTATGGGTCCGTGAGCAAGCAGCTTGAATTGGATCTTATTTTGCGTAATGAAACAGTTGCTTTTCAGTGCTCTGAGAATCAAGTCATGTCTTATATTAAGTAGTCATGACATTATATCCAGCTGAATTTATTATTCTTTCTATTAAGTTTTTCTGTGAGCAATCATAATACTGACAGGGCTGCCATGTTAACATTTTTAAGCAGCTAGTGGGGTTGATTTGCCTACAGGCTCCCAGGGGACAGTGGGTGTTCCAGTCATCTTACAAAAAGAAGTGACAGGTTGTGGTCTCTTGAGTGACTATGACACTTTATGCCTCTAGATTTTTCCATCTCAGCAAGAAACTTAATATTTGATCAGAAACATTAGTATAGATTTGCAATGTAATGTTAAACTGATTTAACTTTAACTTTGCAGCTCTTCAGTTATTGATCTTGCCATATATAAGCACAATGTTGCATGCCATTGAGTACTTAGCCTGATCTTCAGTACCTTTTCTACCTTTAGAACAAAAAATTGATCGATTTCTTAATCAAACTAGAGGGTTTAGCATGATATTTAGCATATAAACAGAGACCTTGGTTAATAAGACAGCAGTAATAACTTTTTCCTTGAAAATACTAATATGCAAGCATACTAGTCATCAACTCCACTAACATTGTAGCAGCTTAACTTAAAGCAGTTGAAGATATTACAGATGTGTAGACTATTGGCTTTAAAATTTTAAGCATTAAGCACATTACCATGAGGTATCCCCCCAATGATAAGCATAAAATACCAGTCAAAATACAGTAGTGTAGAATTACTGAGGTCAGTAAGAATTCTAGTAACTTCAACTCTAGTAACTTCATGGTTTTGCCCCTTGTCGAAGGACTCAAGCACTTGAAGTTCCTGCAGTAACACATAATATATATACACATAATATATATGTGTATATATATATTTATTAAATCTCAAGACTGCTGGAATACTATTTCAGACTTTCTGCAAACACACCCTCTCTGTGGAGCAGAACTGCTCAGCATGTTACCTGCTTCCAGACCTGCGTATGGTACAGAAATCAGATTTACCCCCCACGTACCAGCTTTGAAGATCCTTATCTGTTCTGTGTTCTGAGAGCACATCTAACCGACAGTGATAGAGCCAGCCTCCTAACAAAAAATGTCTAACACTGAATTTTTTCACTCTGCAAGCCAGGCTCTGGCTGAGGAAGAGATAAATTCATAAGTTCCCAGTGTCAACTTTTGTACTACAGGTCTTCAGGTTAAAATGTGGTTAGGAGTCTTCTGCTTTTCTGAAACCAGTGAAGAGTACAATTCAGGACTAATTTATGCAAAGCAACATCTGGAATTCAAATGCTGTTTTGAGATAATTTAAAATTTAAAAAAAGCTTTCCCCTTCTGATCTTGTGTGAAACCAAACTGCCTGTCAGTAACACCTTCTTAAACAAAGACTATAACATACCAAGCATTTGTTCATTAAGGTGTTGACATTAAATATCCTTCCATAACAGGAATGTGCTGTTGATTGTAATAGGATGTAATCATATGTTTAGAGAGTATTCAAGCCTACTTAAATATACATCAGCTGCACTCCTTCAGCAGCAGTTAGGCTGGTCCTTGGTCAAAGACTTGTTCACAGCAGATGGTGGGACTGTGGCGTCCATACAGCCCCACTGCTTCCAGTGATGGAACCGTTCATCCAGGGACACCATGGGATCAGTGCACAGCACTGCTCCTTGACACATGGAGGAAGTAACTGTAGGTGCCCCATTTTTCATGCCAACTGATCTGTATACCTATCTTAAGAGGGCTATTTCTAACATGGGTTTCTATATTCATTTTGTTAACAAAATACAAATTCTGAAATGGTATATTTAACATATATTTCAGATTTGTTTGGATTCTTAACCACAGTATCGTCTCATTTAAATGAAAACCAAGAAGTCATGCTGATAAAGCTGTCTACATTCCGATTCTTACTAATTTTTTTGTCATTACACCCTTCACCTTGTGATGTACTTATGACATACTGTGAGGTGATGAAATACACCTAGAATATGTGAACTTTCAGAGCTGTATTTTAAGCCAGAAGTCGTATGGATTTCCAGTCATTTAAATAGTTGAAAAGTATCATTTAATTCACAGAACAATAAAGCTTGGCTATAGACTATACAATTAAGCAGATGAAAGCAGTTAGCGTTATTAAGCCTCGTTTTCATATAACACATAGCATAAGAGGTAACATATTTTCATTTTTGTATGGTCTCACACTCATTTCAGGGTTAAGGGCAAGATTATAGCAGATTTTGAAAAGTTTGTGATGGATTTATTACATCTAATGAGCATGCAATATATGGCTCCTCAGCCTTGGCTGACATTTTGAAATCAGACTTCCAGCAGTGAAATCTTGTCAGGGATGGGTTTTAGATTACTCAAGCATTCATGATTAGAGCTTTTCGTACATAATGTCAAGTACAATCGTCAATTAAATGCTAAATGAGCATACCATTGTTAATGCAATAGTAGCACAGAGAATAGACTCTAGAGAGTTTAATTTTATGCTGACTTGGAACTTCACTTTATTATGAACTTTACACATAGTTCTGTTCTTGAATGTATGTGGAGACACAGAAGAGTTTTTTTTCTATAGTTTTTAAAAGTGTATTTTAAACTGTTTGCAGTGTATATGTTAGTAGAACAAGTTATTTATCAAGAAAACATAATAATATTTATATTAATTTATACCAGTATACATGTGCCTTATATATGGTAGGTATATATTTGTACATAAGTGAATTGTAACTATTTAAAAATAAGGCATTTAAATAATTCTGTCTTGCACAGCAACAATAAAGTTGAGAATATACAATTATGACCAACCTGAAAAACAACCATATAATTTAACAGATGTACCACAGACAAATGAAATGACATGCATAAAGCTTTCTTATGTTATTCACATTAATTTGTACTGAAAGTTGGATCATTTATATGAATAAAGAAGTGCTTGAGCCAGCTATGTTATCTTAGGCCCAGATGCACAGTAAGAATTTAGGTGTTAACTCCATATATGGAATTTTTTCTTAGAAAAGCTATAAAACATAATGCCATCTGTGCCCTTACATAACATGGCCAGACTCCACTGTTCAAAGTGAAGAAGAAGTTAAGATACTAGAAAAAAGCTGTACATGGATAGCAGTGTGCTGAGTCAGCAATGCCTACACTAAAAATGAGAAAACATTGAGAAGAGGTTTACAGCTCATGACTGCAAGCTTAGCACTTCTACCTGCTTGAAAGTATTAGTTGGGACAGAGGTTAGAGACCAGGTCTCATCGGTAAGTATCCTATTAACAAGTTTATGGTCATTCATTTTCACCTTCCTTGTCACTATAAAGATAAAAACATTTTTTGCCTCATGGAATAATTATCATTGTCAACAGAGGAAAATTCTCCATAGAAGGAGGAAGAGAATAAATGTCTCTGCCAATTCTGGCAGTTATTCACATACTGCCATCTCAGTGGGATAACAATGTTTCTCTGGCATTGCTGGGACATTAAGCAAGCGCAGCGTACAATCTATAAGGCTTGTTCCAAAATTTTAAGACGGGAAACTTGAACTTGATGAAGTTTCTCATTCAGATTCTGGCCAACCTTAGAACTTAATGTGGTTGTATGCATTTCTTCTGGCAGAAATCAGTGCCCTGAGAACCACCCTGGTAGAAAATAAATGCCTTCTAAATTGGGCAGCAGTAAAGCAGGAACTGTGAAGTTCTGCACTTTGATACCTGAAGTGATAGGGTCTTAAGTACCTTTGTAAATGGTTTAGTTTGCCTGTGTTGTGGCAGCTATTCGTACAATAACTATGAGTTTTATCCTATAGCTATTAAAATGACATCTATCTAAAATAATTTTATGTACTCTTCTTGGATACACTGTACAAAAGAAAAGTGAAATCTAGGTAATTTGTTTATATGACTGCCATACTCATGACATATGTGAACAGGAAAAGTAAGGCTGGATGTTTAAGCAAACTGATACTATTTTCAACATTTAACTGCAAAACAGAATCCTACTGCCATAAGGGAAAGGGAAAGGGAAAGGGAAAGGGAAAGGGAAAGGGAAAGGGAAAGGGAAAGGGGAAAGGGAAGGGGAAAGGGGAAAGGGAAGGGGAAGGGGAAGGGGAAGGGAAAGGAAAGGAAAGGAAAGGA
>JAAGNO010002513.1:33334-82368 GCA_033439905.1 Ceryle rudis
CATTTAATTATATTTCTATATAACTAAAGAGTCCTACAAGGAGTTCTTCTGGAAAAAAATAAATAGCTGTTTCTTGTATTTGTGTAGATTTATCATTTAACCGGCACACATGGAGTGAAGAACAACTTAAATTCAGAACAGTATAATTAATTAATTAAGTAATTAGACAAAAGTCCATTTATATCTGTGTTGTTTTCTAACCTCTTATGCAAGTTTTCTAATTCTGAGGCAAGGTCATGGCACCATTATTCTTTCTTCCTATTTTTGATCAATGTCAGCACGTCACACATATTAGCATTTAAGCAACAAGGCAAAACAAAACAACCAAAACCAGATTAATAGAAGCAGCCTAAATTCCTACCTAAGTAGCAAAGTAATCATCGTAATTGAAAGAAGTCTAACATGGCATGATGACAATCAGTATTCAGTGAGACTGGGGAGACTCAAAAGTTTCAAGTGAGAGCTGGGAAGAGGATTTAAAGTAAAATGAGTGGACCATTAAAACAGAAAAAGTCCCAGCACACTGACAAGCTGACTTGGCAGCCGCTGCAACGATGTGGTATCCATCATTCATGAAACCTAGTTTTTGGAGAGAATACAATAGCACACATAGAACAAGTACCAGCTAGCAGCAGAATATGCAAGCCTTAGGCTTTTTCGACAGAGTATTAGTGACAGAGTATTGCCCTTCTTTAATGATTACAGGACTGGATTGCTTATGATCTATCTCCTGCATGGTAAAAGATGAGGTGTTTGTATAGGACATAAATCATAAATCCGTCTTCAAGAATGAAGCTTTAGATAAATATCCAAATATACCTTTTCTTTGCTATATCCCTCACTGATTAAGGATCTGAGATTTCCTTGATGCATACTAAGGTTCGTTTTGTATGACAGAGGAGTATGCCTGGAGCAAATGAGGCTAAAAAGAACAAAAGGGAAAAAAAGAAAGTAGCAATACTGAAGAATCTATTCAGAGGAGATTGATAGCTGTAATGGAAATAAAGGAAAGAATGCAACAATAGAAGTTACATAAAACATAGGAAGATTAAAGGAAAAGTAATTAAAAATATAGAAAAGACCATAAAATGCAATTGAAAAGTGAATGTTGATGTAAAAAACCACATAGAGTTATATTAGCACTTTAAATCATTGTTAAACCCCTAAGAACACACAGGTGTCTTAGAATCATAGAATGCCTTGGGTTGGAAGGTACCTCTAAAGGTCATCTAGTCCAACCCCCTTGCAGTAAGCAGGGACATCCTCAACTAGATCAGATTGCTTAGAGCCTCATCAAGCCTGACTTTGAATGTCTCCAGGGATAGGGCCTCTACCACCTCCCTGGGCAACCTGTTGCTGTGTTCCACCACCCTCAGAGTAAAGAACTTCTTCCTGATGTCCAATCTACATCTACCCTTCTCTAGTTTAAAACCATTGTCTCTTGTTCCATCACTATATGCCCTTGTAAACAGTCCCTCCCCAGCTTTCTTGTAGGCCCATTTCAGGTACTGGAAGGCCACAATTAGGTCTCCCCAGAGCCTTCTCTTCTTCAGGATAAACAACCACAACTCCCTCAGCCTAGGAGGATATCATAGGATATGTGCTACAAACCTCTGATCATTTTTGTGGCCCTTCTCTGGACCCACTCCAATAAATCCATGTCTTTCCTGTGTTGAGAGCTCCAGAGCTGGATGCAGTGCTCCAGATGAGGTCTCACCAGAGCAGAGTGGCAGAATCACCTCTCTTGATCTGCCTGCCACGCTTCTTTTGATGCAGTCCAGGATGCAGTTGGCCTTTTGGGCTGCAATCGCACATTGCCCAAAGCTAGACATCAATTTTTATTGTCTTCAGTGCAAGTATATATTTTCTATATGCAGTGGAGAATAGAGAATATAAGTTATAGACATAAAAGATGGAAATGTCAGGTGAAGTAGCAATGGAACACTATTTGCATGAAAGAACTGATAATAATAACAATAATAGCCAAGCAACTTTGATTAGTGTATCTTTTAGTATTAAGTTATCTTGCACTTTATTTTTAATAAGTGGAATATGTTTTCAATTATTATACATGAAACCTTTGCATTAACAGAGTGTACTCTAATTTGAAATGTGAAGTTGCTAGACCAAAAACTGAGTTCAAGCAAAATTAGCTTATGTAGAAGAGGAAGAAAAAATATTCTTGTGTAACAGAGCCCTGCAACACAACTGTGGTCCATCCATCAGTATAGATAAACGAGGTTATAGCAAACCCAAAACTAACACCCACACCTGCATGCATACACATGCCCTCCAGAAAGAAACATTTACATCTGTAATTCTGGAGGGCACATCAGATTTTCCAAAGTCAGCACCAAATGATTAGAAGTCCTTAGGCACTTAAAGGTGCAGAGTGATATCAGTGAAAAATTCAGCCTGTAGATGCAGATTTGGTCTTCTCATCTCTACTTTGACTTGTTTACTCTATTGGGTTTTTGGGAGTTGTTACTGATACTGGTAATCCATTTCAAATATAGAGAAAAACATTCAAACAAGGAGAATACTGCAGAATTTAAGATTATTTTGTATGCAACTGCTTATGTGAAGGCTTTAAAAATACTTCTTCACTTTTTGTTTGACATCATCTTATCCATCACATTACACCTGGAATGACTTTTAGTCCTGAGTCATGACCTGTAGAAACAATGTCTATTTTTTACTGTTGATGCTTCTGTAATTGCCCAATGAATGCGTTACATTACCAAAAGCTTTTTCCTATTAGATGACCTAATTTTTTCCTGCTTTCATAAAAGCTTTTTTGTTCTGTCTACAGTGAATAAAGAGAATAATTGATCCCTGATATTTTAATAGGAAAGGTCAAAGCACTTTTACACAGTATCCCAGTTTAATTTCTTTGGTACTAGTACCTTAATACATTTTGTATAGTATCAGCAGTTATGAAGAGTAATAAACTGCAGGAATGCAGAGTTTGCTACATTCCCAAACCCTATTTCATTCTGTGGTAATCTCACACAACTATGCAGGGGTGAGAAAAAAAAAAAAAAAAAGTCTTGTTAAATTGTGGGGATCTACCAAATACATTTGAACATCCAAGATACTTTAGGTGAAAGTAATACACTGCAAATAATTTGATACAAAGTTATTTGGAGGCCTTAAATAAAAGGCTTGACTCTTTACTGCCACAATCTGTGAGCAGTATTTACTCCCACTTTGCATTCATATTAAGCAAGTGTGAAGAAAATAATATATACATACAAAGGCACTTAGTGCTTATGCATCAAGTGAATGGATAAGTACGAAGACATGCGATAGCCACAGAAGATCAAGCAGTAGAAAATATGAAAAAGATTCCAGCTTTAGTTGAAATACACACAGGTAATACAAAGTTAAGGTAAGGGGAGAAAAAGAAATGTTAGTATTGCTGAATCTGTAAAACTGAAAAGTAATCTGTCTTTTACTATAAAAATATTTATTAAATTATGTAAATGTAATACATAGATAAATTATTTCATGACAACTTGTCTGTGGAAGAGGACAAAGCAAGCTGTCTGGTTCATTATTTTCCATGAAGATACTAGTGATGATTAAAGAATGTGTTTAGTTTGGTTTTCATCTTAAAATTTCCTATCATCTTCAGACTCAATCAAAAGTATCTGTGGTTCTCATAAGTCAATGTCTGGGAGTTTCCCATCCTTCACTGTATTTGTCTTGACAGTGCTTCTGGAGGGAAGTATTAGTTTTACCACTTCAGGAGGTGAGAGGGACCATCAGTAATATTTCATATAATAGGTACCCAGGCATGTTTGAGAAAAAAGAAATTATAGAAACCTTTCTGCAATTTTTGACTTTTAAATTAAGCTTTGAAGTAGTAAGGGAAGTATTAATCAGAACTTTTCAGAAAGAGAAAATGAGATCCGTGTTTTGTTACAACAACTTCAGAAACTCTGTGACTTTGTCTGTACATCTATAATTAATTATATGGGCCAGCAGGAGTGCTCTGGCCCTGGGGACAATTCATACAAACTCTTGCCTTCTGGAAGAGGAAGGCTGCCTCCATCGTGTCTGTTGGCCTGTACTATCCCATGGAACATGATGAATATTATGCAGAGGAATATTGCTTGGCAGAGACCATGGCAGGGGTAATGCCAGCAGTTCAGCAGTGTTTGGACCCACAGCTTGGCCCTGCTTAGTTTGCTAGTGTGTCATCCCACTCAGTCAACAACGAGGGAGGTGAATCTTTGTGATCCCCCAAAAGAGGCTGTCCCTGCACAGCAGGGCTTCCAGGCCAGCAGAATCACGACAATGACTCTGAGGAATAATAACAAAACAATTTATTAGTTCTCCCTAATGAAACAATCAACAAACAGTATGGATAAGGGTGTTATTTTCGTAGGCGATTATTTTACAACGTGACTAAATTTCGAGGAAAAGGAAGAAAGAGTTATTTGAAAAGAGGAGAAGATAAGGGGAGTGAGAGAGTGAGTAAGAGAGAGAGAAAGAGAAAGATAAAAGGTTAACAACACCCAGGGATACAGTGATGTCTCACTGGATCGGTCCAAGTCTTCAGTTCTTCGGTGGTGGGTGCACACCAATCAATATATTTCTGTCCCTTTATACCCTTGAGACATCCAGGTGGCATTCCCAGTTTCCACAGGAAGTGGTGTTGATTTGCATGAGCTCCATAAGCTGGAAGTAGTGTGGCCCTGCCATCCACCTTCCCCATGGCACAGTCAGCAGCAGCACTTAACTAAAGAAAAGACAGGGTCCCACCTCTGCAGAACTTCTCTCTTCCTTTTGTTAACCGCATATCTGCAAGGAGCCAAAGGGGGGGCACAGAAGACATTGGGAGCAATCAACACTTCTCCCCTCCAGACAGGCCTCTCCAGATCTTATCACCACACCAGGTTTGAGGCACACGGTAGTCGGACTCTTAAAGCTATATAGACATACCCTGCATTTTCCAATATGGTATGACAAGTTCTTGAAACCATAACTAAGTTGATCTATCTAGCAAAGACACTCCTACAGGAACTTTCCTATGTTGTTCTTAGGAATTAAAATACAAAACAAACAAACAAACAACCACAACACAACCCACAAGAACACAAACAAACAACAACAACCAAGCCCAAAAAAACCCATAAAACAAACAACCAAAACAACAAACCCAAACCCAAAGTGTAAAATAACACTAAAACCACTACATACCACTTGTCAAAGAGTTTTCTAGAATCCAGTAAGGTATATTTTTTATTTACTTACTTTTACCACCTAATTGTCCTAGTGTCTGAACTCAATCAGAGCAAGCTACTACAGAAGTTATTGGTTTTGGAACACTGACTTTTCTTGTGCCCTGGTACCACTCAAATTTTGGAAGAGATCTCTGCCTGAAGTACAATCTGGATTAGACAGTGCTGTCTCTTCAAAATGTGGCCATGAGCTGCACACAATTCAGTCATTCCAATACAACAGTAAGTCTTTTAGATGCTGATTCTACTGATACCTCCCTCTTTGGCAGAGTTGTACAGGTTTCTGGCAAGTCTAGTGCATTAGTTATTCATCTCTAATTTGTTGAAATTAACTGTCAGATGCTGGGATTGTTTCCAGGACAAGGTCAATGTAGACCTGAAAATCTTTCTTTAAAGCTTTTCTTCTTTCATTGGCACCTGCTTAATATAAGCAGTGGATAGAGGCCACAGCCGTGAGTGCTTTTGGCTTTGTGTTCAGCACTGAAAACAATTAGTCAAAATTTTGAAGTCTAATGTGGAATGTCATTCAAGAACTTTGAACCCAAGAATTCCACCAAGTGTTTATGGCTTTTTCAAAGTTAAAATGCAAAAGGAAAAAAAAAAAAAAAATTCAACAGCTAATATCTCTTTTTCCACTTGAGATTATTAGTTTCTGTGAAGGCTTTTCATATGGCCATAACCATTGCCTGGTCTCATTACAGCTGTTTGGTGTTTTTCTATGTTGTGAACTGGGAGACACTGTGCCCAACATTGCTGTTGTTATAGAATGACTCCGTAGGAAAAAAAAAAAAAATAAAAAGAGTCTTAGAATGATTCTTTTCATTGGTATTTTCCTGTGTCTATTTAGAGTCATGTATGTGATTTGAAAAATGTTAAGAATTAAAAATAATCCCTAAAAATTTCTCCATTTATTTGTCCTAGCCAGGTATCTTCTTAAATTAGAAACATCCTGGATAGCAGAGGTTTAGCTAAAAGTGGCTGAATTTCCTGTTTATTCATGTCATGCTTATGAATTTCCCAATTCATATTGTCATCCAGAGAGATACCAGCTTTTTGGGCCTCAAATCTGCATTTATTAATCTACCATATTCGTTAACATCTATGTAAATGTAAACATCCTGGTCATATATTTGTGTAGTTAGAACTCTAGGTGAAACCATCTCTGAGCCACAAAGAGTTTTGTTTAAGAAAAGTGGAAAGATGCTGGCAATTTGATAGTCCGAGTGACTGTTCTGGAGGTGCTCAGGTGGTGAAGTTCCATGATCAACATCCATTAGAGGCATAGCTTCCTGACAAGGGCTTTGATGCAGGTATACAATGAAAGAGATTCTTTAGCTAGGTGGATTTGCCAGAAACCTACACTAACATCTGACTGTGATAATGCTTTGGCCACTGGCATTCAAATTAAAGCTCAGTGAGCTAGAGACAGCACATGTTCTCATCTGAGTATCCTCACAAATGCACAACTTCCCTGATGGGCTTCAATTAATTCTTTCACAGTTGTGACTTTCTTTTTTCCTCAATATTGCCTGATAAAATTCCTCTTAAGCTGCTAATATGTAAACCATGTTGCTATTTTTTAAGGCTTTGTGAGACCTTACTTCTCCTAGTGTGAGATCTGAGTCTAAATAAAGCTGTGCTGGCAAACCAGAATCTCTGATGCTATCATCTATCTTGTCTTTTATTAGTGTCTGCTTTTAACATTCTATATTTGCAGGGTTCAGCAAGACCGAACTGCAGCAAGTAAAAGATGCTATTTTTATTTTTGGGTTTTGTTTGGGGTTTGGTTTTTTTTTTTCCCCCTCTCTCTCTTGCTCCTGGAACCTTCCAATAAGTTTGGCCTTATCAAATCTAACATTCTTTCTGCCTAGCCTATTAATATGAAAAGTCCCTTGTATTTTGTTATATCCTTTTCTTACATTGGCACTATAGGAAGGGACACATAGGGTCTTCGGCAAGGTCACCTGTGGTATACATCAGAACACCTGCCTGATATTGCCAGCTATACAAGCTGCTGATGCTGCTGAAGTCTCTAGACAAAGCGAGACCCTCACTATGGCCTTTGCCACACAGCCATTTGTAACCTTGGCTTCATTACTGCAGAGACATGGAGCTCAATTTCATTCGAAGTTTCCTCTTTCCCTGTTAACTTACCCCTGCAGCAGTCGTGCAAGGTTTCTTTTACTTTATTCCTCCTTTAGATAGCATGATTCTTTCCATTCCCTGTGTTATTGCGGGTGACCCATAAACAGAGATGCCTAATGTTTGAGCTTCAGCTGTAAAATTCTCAAATAGGGATATTCTTGCTGCTTATTGGTCTAACCCTTCTCCAATGTGGTCCTCTGGACAGCTGAACAGGCTACTGTCCAACACAACACTTCGGCTGTGTATATAAACACACAGCTCATTTCTGGTGGTCAAAAATGACATTTTTCCAATGCTAGAAATACCAGGCAAAACAAAGCAGAGACAAAACAGGCAGCTCTACTGAGCAGGGTGAGCTTTTCCCTCAAACCCATCTGTAACTAGCAGAAAGTTCTAAACCAGGCCCAGCTGCAAGGGTCTTGCGAGTCCTGCAAACCAAACTTGACCAAACCTCAACACTACAGGAAAAAGGAATTAAATGCCTGAGAGTATTTTGGCTTTTGAATTTTCTGTGGTGAACACGTCCCTTTCTAGTAGAAAGGCACCCAGAGACCAAAGATCTTCCCCATTTCATTTCAGTTGCACTAGGAAAAATATTTCATTAAAATTTGTCATCACATTTTTGGCCAATATAAATCCATTTATTCTAGCTGCTTTGCTAATGCAGCAAAATAAATGCCTCAAATCTCTCAACTCCGGAAGAAGTAATGCATAAGTATTCCTGCCGTATCAATTTCAAACCAGAGACTGGAAAAACAGGATTAAAACAAGGTGAACAAGTCCAATGGATAGGATAAACTAAACGAGTGCAAGGTTCACACAGTCCTGTTCAATGAGGTTAAGCCACAGGAAGAGTGGGAAGCAGTGCAGCAATTAGTCTCTGATATGCTTTTTTATTTTAGACATATATATCACTTCTTTTTATTTGTATCAGAATTTTTTTTCTGAAGATGTCTAGTTTGGTGACTGAAGCATTCCTTTACTAAAAACTTAATATTTTATAAATTAAATAAAAAGAAATATGTATATTTCAAGTAGAATTCTAAGAACTGCATCTAGCATATGCGAGATGGGCAATGATTCCTGTATCAATATTGAGTGTGAAACTCAGTATTTTTGTTAATAGAAAATTAATCCTAAATTATGTCCTATTCATCAATTTGTTAAGCTCCCATTGCTAAAAAAACCCAGCATCCTCCAGACAGCTTTTACTGGCTACAAATGCGTAATAAAACTATAAGAGATATGTATTTCCAGCCAACAGATTTCAAGAATGGTACTCATTTTTTCAACTCCAAAAAACCGCACCAAAATAAAAAAAAAACCAACACAAAACTATTTTAAAACAGGAGCACAGCATCTTTGTCCCTAAAAAGACTCCAGTGATTATAAAGGGACAAAAAAATGATTTTAGTGTTTTTCATTTTAAAATAAGAGAATTTATATAATTACCAGGAAGCTGCTATACAACAAAACAGCTGTAAAGAGACAGATTTCTTGGCCTGGCTTTCAGGAGCTATATTACTAGATTTTGAATCCAGTCATTTAACCAAAATTTGCAGATAGCCACAGATTCAAAATAACCTGGGATAGCCTCCATGGACTTGCTACTCTGCTTTTGATGACTCGGGCATCTTGCTGAGGCTGTCTGCTCCAGTCAGGTAGAAAATCAGAAAGCAAAATAACAATATCAACAATACATAGATCTATTTTTATAGTATCTGAATCAGTTTCTATGGCAACATTTTTTAGCCTATTTAGATTTTTGTTAAAAAAGATCTCTGTCTCTCTCTCTCTCCCCCTTCTTGCATTATTCTATTGAGTGACAGATATTGATAGAAATATAAAACATAATGTTCACATACAAACAGCTGTGAAGTTTGGAAGAGTAGGTGGTTATTTGCTTTATATTTAACCTTTCCTTTTAACGGATATGTCAAAGACATTCCACTAAACTTCTTTCCTTTCCTTAGTGAATAAGTTACCACAATAACAAAACCATGAAAGATACATTCAAATTGAAAATAAATTGCTCCAAATAAGCATAGATGTATAATTTTTACTCTTTAAGACTGAGTGTTTTATGAGAGTGGTGTGTGTCATCATTACCCTTTTATAGTTGGGGGAGGCAAGTCTTTCACAGACTGTAAAAGAAAATAATTGTCCAGAGTCAACTAACCAGCTAACAGATTCACTGTCTGCAGTAGAAGATTTACAGATCTTCAGTACCTTGACAAGTACAATCTGATACTATACTTTATACCCAAGATATCTTTATTTAGAAGGTTTACATTTCGGGCTCATTATATCCTTGCCTCTCTCTTCTGTTGCTGTAAGAAAAATGCCCACAAACAGGAAATAGGACTATACTCTGAGAGCTGCAAAACTGACTGCATCAAAATGCCATTAAATTCACAGAGAAAAAGAAACCTGTATGAAAGTAGGGGAAATGTGCTTTTATAAAATCATTTTTGGTTATATTAAATCAAAGTATTTCATGTAAGAACGGTAGGTCTGAAAATTATGTTCTTTAGTGGAGCAAAAATAGATAAGACTGAAAAGTGATGTCTATAATGAAGTGGGGATGATATTCCTGGGCAGTACAGTAGTGAAAGCAGCTGGTGATGGTTTGGGCTACTTGCACAGAAGTGCTTTACTGAGGATCTTGGACTTTTGTGTAAACATACGAGAAGAGGAGTGCCTGTTCTTTGCAACAATGTAGATGAAAGGGATTTTCTTCACATTGGCAGAATTCTTATCCCTCATGATTTGACCTGATTTTTAAAATTATCTGATATACTTTTGCTACCTGCCAGCTTTAGAACATAAGAACAGCAGTATTGGATCAGCTCAGTGATCTGTCTGACTCATCGTGCTGTCTACATTAACCAGACATGTAGGAAAGACTATAGGAACAGGGAATGAATGATCCTATCTCTAATATGCTTTCCTGACTTCTTGCAGTCAGCACTTTAAAGATTTTTCTGAGCAGGATTGCATCCAAAGAATACAACCTATTCTCTAATCCATTTTAAACTCATTTATCTCTTTGACTACCTTCAAATCCTAAAGCAATGAGTTCCACATTTAAATTTTGTGATATATCAATGTCATAAAAATAAAATAATATGTTGAGCATCCTAGTTCTAACACTTAAAATTCTATTTGAATGTAAATCACATTATTTGTATCTTGAGCAGAGTTGTCTGTCTTTACAGTCCCTCACAATAATTGGAAGTAAATTTTAAAAAGCACTGTAGATGAGATTGATTCATGTGTGTCCAACACTCAGACAAAAATGCAGATGATCGGCTGCATCCTGTTGGCTGTTATATTTAATCCAAAACCCAGAGTATTGTGATAGTAGCCAAAGTATCATCATTTCCACTTCATCAAACTGTGCTTATATTTTTAAGCACCAGCAATTTTCTTACAAATATTGTAAACTCCGCAATTTCTTTAACTGAAAATTTAATATTAGACGGTTTGTGATTTAGAAGAAGAAATTGTAATAGGAAGCTTTGAAATGTATATGAAATGTATATGATCAATTGAGTAATTAGAATGAGTGTTCTCACCAGAAAAGTTTTTTAAAAATGAAACCCTTAGTAATATCAACCAATGCTTTTGTGACACATGTAGGTAGAAAGCTGCATTAGAATTGGCCAACAAAATGTAGAATTATATTAGTCAGAAATAGTCTTAAAAAATTGTATTTCATGGCTAGAAGTAGCAAAGTTATTTACAGGACAGAGAAGAGAGGGGGAAAAAAAAAAAGGCACAACATATCCTCCTCATCTGGCTGAAGTTGATTCAACAGTAGTTCTAAAGTCATTAGTAGCAAGCACTTACCATAATTCCATCACAGTATTACAACCTTCAAGGTCTGAAAACAATTTATCTTTAGAAACTATGTGCTTAGGGTGGATTGAGAAGGTAATATTAATGAAAGAAAGAACCAGGAAATAGCAGCACACTTAAAGCTTACTAGAGCTAAAATCGATGACAAGAGGCAGTCAGAAACACATGAGTAATTTATTAAGCAGTGATGGATTTGGGTAAGTAGCTCTGCAAAATCAGTCCTTCTGATAGGTGGGGTGAAGATAAATTAGCAGTTTTGTAAACTGAGAAGTTCTGTTTGCCCTTTGACTAATATATAAAACAAGTCTTCAAGAAACGCATTTGCTCTTTTCCTACCTGGATTTCACTGCTGTACCTATCCCCAAAGCTAAATTAAATCTCCTGGGGGAAAGACAGTACTAGAATTAAACTCAAGACATCAGCCTGAGTGATTACATTATTAGCAATCATGTTTATCAGGTGTCCCAGAATGCTCGGCTCTGTACCAACACTGAGGGAGAGTACTGGAGGCTTCTCTCTCAAGGAGACTCCAATGTGAGTCAGGTGCAGAGCATATACAATTCAAAACCCTGAGTTAAAAGCAATAAAGATGTAGTTTAATTTAAGTCCATCCTCCCTTTGGTAAAATATACGTTCATTCATACAGTGATCTCATAGACTTCGTTGAGGAATACAGATCACCTTACAAATCATTAATATCTTTGCTGTGCAAGTGGTCACAGTTCTGCTATGAGTGAAACAGAAGATTAAATAGACCAAATAAATTTGGGAATCTCAGAATATCTTCTTTGATATGAAAAAATATTGGATCTGACTGAGCTAGAGTTAATTTTCCTCATAGCAGCCCTCCCAGGGCTGTGCTTTGCATGGAGAGCTGGAAAGGTGCTGATAGCACACCCGTGTTGTGGCTACTGCTGGGCAGGGTTTTTCAACATTCCCTCTGCAGTGGGATGGGGTGGACAAGATCTTGGGAAGGGACACGACTGCAACATCTGACCCAAACTGACCAAAGCGATATTCCATACCATATGACATCAGCTGAACTATAAAAGTTAGGAAAAAGAGGGGGGTGGGGGTTGACATCGGCTGGTCTTCTGGACCAACCGCTATGGGTTTGGACCCCCTTGAAAAGGGCCAGACATCACCCACTGAGGGGAAGTAGAGAATAAAGCTTTGTTTTCTTTTGCTTTGTGCGTACAATTGCTTTGCATCTTCATTAAGCTGCTTTTTTCTTAGCCCACGAGTTTCATCTTATTTTCTTCCTCCTGGTACAGCTGAGAGGAGGTGTGGGGGGGAGAGTGATAGCGAGGCTTGTTAGGCATCTGGCATCCAACCAAGGTCAAACCACCACAGAACAATACACAGGTACAAGGATTCAAAGAGGATTTCAAAATGGCAGCTTTGTACAGTGCCTGCTTCCTCTTGTTGCTGCTGATATGATGACAGCTCAGAAATTGATATGATGTTCTTCAAACTGATCATGTTGACCTTCTAGTTCCCTTCTTCTTCCTGAAATAGCAAACTTGGAGACACTGTAACATTTTTATTGCTGTAAGTGTCTTTAAGGGGAAGCTCTTCAAATTCCTTGGGAAGCATTATCTAAAAGTACAGCTAAAGCCAACCTGGAGAAAGCTATCATGTTGTTAGGCATTAGTTCTCTTTGTAGTTTATCTTGCTGAAATCTCTGTGTACTCTCTCCAGTGTCCTTCCACAAAATTTTTCCTTCCACATTTGGATATCCTTTTTTTTTTCTCCAGCAGGCGGTTCATGTTCTAGGACTCCCTATAAGTTAAGCAAAGGTGAAACCACTAGATATGAGGCTTTGCAGAAAGCTTTGGGCTCTTAACAAGACTCCTTATAGTAACTCCCATAGGAAGAATATATTTAGAATATATAAGAAGAACCATATGCTCACTGGTATGTGTACGGAATCGGTGCTCTCCAAATAGTTATGATGTGCCAGGTCCTTCTCCAGATTCTGTTGACAGGAGTGCATTCGCCTCACCTTACATCCCAGGTATGGACTAGCTCAGCTAAACCTTTTCTATGGCTTCATGAGAAGAAGCAGATGGAAGTGGAATAGAGGTGAGAAAGCCAGGGCCAATAAAAAAACCCTGCTATTCTCCTTATTGAAGAATTCTGGCTTGAAATAATATGATAGAGGGGCTTTTACTATTATAACTCCTCCTGCTGCATCTGATCTCTCTACAAAACCACTGCATTCTTTGTTCCTTTAAAGCACACAGGTTGTTATAGTGTTCCTCTTTAATACTCACAACTTTACAAGTTTTTATAGTCACACTAAAGGAATCATTATGAAATATTCCACACTGCTTTGTCATAAATATTGTCATTATCACAAACTTTTTGTCCTACTGATTTAAAATAGCTGATAAAGAGAACTGAATGAATGTGATACCTCACAGAATTTCCACCTTCCTGGAAGACAATGCAAGGGTATAAGCAGAATAAGTCATTTAATGTTATATTTAAAAAAAAAAATATTTTGACATTTTGCTTGCTTGTGCAAGCAATGAATGGAAACTAATGTCAAAATATTAGCTGTGTGGAGAAGTTGACTTTTTAACCTACTGTTCTCCTTCCCATCTTCCATATACATGTGTGGTAACAATCTTCTCCCTGGCTGTGGATACTGTTGCTTTTTTATTCCAACTTCCATAAATTATCTAATTACTTATTAAGCCAGTAGCCATGGTATGCAATGACCAAAATTGATGGTCATATGGAGATGCAAAGTATCCCCAGGAACAGCCTCCTTTGATTTCCTCAGTGTGCATATGCATCCTTTGCTATATACAATCTTTATGTGAAAATCACTGAGATTTTATTAATATCATTAGAAACCAATAGTTACACTTTTTCCTCTCCTGTATTTAGAGGGACTTTAAATTTATAGCCTAATATTTTTAGCTATGTTTTATATAAAATGGAGCACTCTATTAAGAATTTCTTTCTTCCAGCTTAAATTTCATACTGTAGATGAGGCAGCTTCATTGTCATTATGTGGAACTCTATATGAAAGTGAAGAAAGAGAAGGATGGCCTCTGAAACAACCCATGCCTTAAAGACATTACCAATTAATATCATGACCATAAGAGGAATTAATTTGATTCATGACGCTGTTGTAAAAAACTTCTGCATTGACAGTGGACAGTCATGCAATGCTCTAAGACACACTCAATTGTCCAAACTGGAGATACCGTTCTTCACCCCTCATGCTGCATTCACTCTTCAGTCACAAGTGGTGTTCCCCAGGGCTCAGTTTTGGGGCCAGTCTTGCTTAATATCTTTCTTGATGATCTGGATGAGGGGATCAAAAGCACCCTCTGTAAGTTTGCAGATAACACCAAACTGAGCAGGAGTGTTGATCTGTTCAAGGGTAGAAGGGCTCTGCAGAGGGATCTGGACAGGTTGGATCGATGGGCCAAGGTCAACTGTATGAGGTTTAACAGGGCCAAGTGCCAGTTCCTGCACTTTTGCCACAACAACCCCAGGCAACACTACAGACTGAGGGAGGAGTGGCTGGAAAGCTGCCTGGCAGAAAAGGACCTGGGGGTGCTGGTGGATGGCCAGCTGATCATGAGCCAGCAGTGTGCCCAGGCAGCCAAGGTCAATGACATGCTGGCCTGTGTCAGAAATAGTGGGTCCAACAGGAGAAGGGAAGTGAATGTGCCCCTGTAGTCAGCACTGGTGAGGCCACAGGTTGAGTACTGTCTTCAGTTTTGGGTGCTGCAGTATAAGAAAGACATTGAGGTACAGTAGCAGGTCTTGAGAAGGCCAATGAAGCTGGTGAAGGATCTGGAGAACATGTCTTATGAGGAGTGGCTAAAAGAACTGGAATTGTTTAGTCTGGAGAAAAAGAGGCTGAAGGGGACCTTACTACTCTCTACAGCTAACTGAAAGGAGGTTCTATTGAGGTGTGTGTTGGTCTCCTCTCCCAGGTAACTAGTGATAGGACAAGAGGTAATGGGCTTAAGAGGTAATGGGCTTAAGTTGCACCAAGGGAGGTTTAGATTGGACATTAGGAAAAATTTCTATACTGAAAGAGTGGTGAGTCACTGGAACAGACTGCCCAGGGAGCTGGTAGAATCACCTTCTCCGGAGATGTTAAAAAAAACATGTAGATGTGTCCCTTCAGGACATAGTTTAGTGGTCATGATAATGTTGGGTAAATAGTTGGACTTGATGATCTTAAAAGGTCTTTTCCAACCTTCAAAATTCTGTGATTCTGTGATCTGGTATAGACATGTGAAGCAATCTCTTCTGTCTTCTATCTGCTTATAATATTGCTTTGCAATTCATAAGCTGTCCCAAGACTCTCTCCACCTCCAATTCTTTTTCTAATGTGACAAAGTGTGATCTTATTCTAAAGCTACAGGGAAAGTCTACAGATTTCTGAAAATAAAACAAGATTTCAATTAAATGAAACAGTAAAAAAAGGTAAAACATGTATACATATGTATCCCTTTAACAACTTGCAGATGCATTTACACTTTTTTTTTTTTTTAAATGCCTTCCTGTGTGGTTGTGTCTATATGTTAGATGAACATGGAATCACAAACCTCTGTTCTCTCCTCTGTGTCAAGTGTGGACACACAGACACACTCCAGTTGAGTTCAGTGTTAGGGTCCTGTACTGAGTCTGTCTGCAATGGAGTTCATTTACTTCACAGAAGCCTGCATGGTGCTATGGTTTAGATTTCTGACTAAAACAGTGTTGCTGACATGCTAATGTTTTAGCTATTGCTGAGCAGTGCTTGCATAGGGGCAATGCCTTCTCCGTTCTCAGCTGTCCTGCCAATGATTAGGGTGGGGGTAGGCAAGAAGTTTGGAGGGGACACAGCTGGGACAGATGACCCCAAATGATCAAAAGAATATTCCATACCATATGACAACATGCTCAGTAATACAGCTAGTGGTGGTCCTTTCAAAGGTAGCTGTTGCTTGGAGACTGGTTGGGCAACAGTCTGCTGGTGGGAGGTGGTGAGTGGCTTTGCATCATTTGGTGCAGGTTTTTTTTCCTTTGCTTATTAAACTGTCTTTATCTCAAGGCACGAATTTTTCTCACTTTTGCTCTTCTGATTCTCTCCCCCATCTTGCTGCGGGGAGTGAGAGAGTGACTGAGTGGGTGCTTAGCTACTGGCCAAGGTCAACCCACCCCATTTGCTCAAACCCACAACATGTTTTATTGGATAAGAGAAAAAACCCAAAGTGTTCTACATGCCTCTGTAGGTGGGCATGACCCCAAGCATTGGCATGTGTCATCCATAGTCTGGAAGCATTAGCATATGCCTTATGGCACAATTTTGTCCCACACTAACTAACATTATACCAGTCAATGACCAGAGTTTGGGATAGGTCGAACTGGCAAGGTACCAGCAACAGCAGGCTCTTTGGATGTGACCACCTTGTTTTGGAGTACAAAGAAATTTACTAATATAGACAGTTGCTGTATCATTCCATCTGGCCACAGGATGAGTGAATGTGTTCTAACCCATTTTGTTTGCAAGTACATCTATTTTGCTAAAATAGATGTAGCCATAATATGTCTAAAAAAAAAAAATTAGTTATTTTTGTAAGAGAAATTGAAGTTATGTGGTATGAGAAGACTTTGGATGATCAAAGTAATGTAGGTACTATCTCCCTTTCCTGGATTATTTCTATTTTGGACAAACTATTTGTGTCAAAAGCAAGCATTTCTCACTGTCTCCATTTTGCTAATCCTAAATTACACTGTCCTTTGTGGGAAACTGTGCATGCTTGAAACTGAGGGGGCTCCTAGGGGTAAAATCATCCTTTTCCTTTTCATTATTCTTACATAAAGATTTTTAAAACCTTTGATTAAAAAATAAACATGAAAAAAATAAGGGTAGGTGACATATGTCAATGTTGTAATTGCGTTGCAAAGCTACTGCTTTAATAGTTTCAGTCAGTTGTGTAAAGGTATGAAACAAAGTTATGCAGAGAAGGAATATTTGCTGACACCAATATCCCAGACAAGAAGATGGACTGTTTTCATATGTTGGAAATATAATCATCACAGTCAGACTAAGTGAAAAGCAACTGCAGGCTTTGTTGTTGAACTTCTCATTTAAGTCATCATTTTGACTGCTGTGGAAACTCCTTTAAATTACAGCAATTTTATTGTTAGCAAATGAGATCAAAATTTAAAATAGAGCGAACAGATGATCTGACTTAAATTAGAGATACTCAAGTGACAGTCACATTTTCCTAAAAGAAAAATTTCTTTGACAACAGTTTTTACCCATGTAGCACGGAAGGGCAACAAAGGACATTGTTTTCTATCTACCCAGTGAGGGCTTTTCCTGGTAATTTTTCCATCAGAAGATCAGTTTACATTGGCTGCACTTGGATACTCCTATAGGAATTTGAAATCTCGCATATAAGGCTTCACTGTCTTACACACATCAGTATCCATTCTTTTACCCTCTTATGCCATCTCTTGAAGGAAGATCCTTCAATTCCTTGCATTTGTCAGTGCCCAGACACCTCCTCTTTTTCTCAGAACTCCGTAGGGAGCTCCCTTTCAACTGCGCTCCGAACTACTCTTTTTTTTTTTTAGCTACAGTCATTGCTGACTCATGTGTAACCCTTGTGCTTAGCTCAGCCATCCCTTCATTATCAGTCCTGGCTTGTTGCCATGAGCTACTCACACAGTTGCCACAGTGAACTTTTAAATAAATTAAAGTTAGAAAGGACCTTTGGAACACTCTAGCCTGGGTTGCTTATCACTCTAATTGACTGCTGGTTCATGTATCCTTCATTCTTCTCCAGAATAGGTATAGCAGTAGTATGCTAATACAACCAAACAATTCTACTCGCAACAACCCAAAGAGAGATCTAAAAATCAGGGTACCTTTATGTAGTAAGTTGAAATGAACACACAGTACATTGTTGTATGTTATAGCCAAACAGCTTTTTCTCCATTATTAATGCAATCATCTCGTATCTCTTCAAACCTGCCAAAAGCATTTGTCTTCATAGAAGAACGCACACTGCACATTTCCTATTTTAAAATTAAACCAATATGGAATTTTCATAAAAAACAGTTTTTGAAAAAAAAACTATCCAAAAACCCGAAGTGTAATAGCATCAGTGTATCTTATTATTTATCCATAATCTCCATCTTAATTTGCATAGTTCCTGAGTGAATAGAATTGTTTCTGACAGCCCAGCAGAACCACTCGGACAGCCAGAATATAGTCTTTTTTTTCCTATGAGTCACAGCCAATTACAGAGACTTTTCAGGGCAAACTGATATCAATCCCCTCCCTTATGTTCACACTGCACCTTCAGTTCTGCTTCTACAATACTGTCATCCTCAATGATGTGCAAGAACATAAGAACTTCAGTTCTTCCGTGTTTTTCAGAGATCAGGATGATTTTGCTTGTCCATCAACTCAAAAAACAATTTATATTAAATCTGTATTTTATCCACAAATCTATACATTATCTGTCTTTAGATAAGAAATCTTTCAGCCTTGGTAATGCAAAACCCCACAAACCTATTTTCGTAAAGTAATTTTTCAGGTTAACATCACCTTCAATTTAATATTTTAATTGCCATTCCTCAATAGCTCGGTAATGAAGTTGTTTTAACAAAGCATGCCTGAGAATTACACTTTTTTTACTGAACTGAGCATGATCACATTACACTCAAAAGGGTTGACTTTGGATAAATTATTACCAGATGCAAGAAAAAGAAGAGAACTACGAAAAAGTCTTCTCTGTCCCAGTGAAACATCACTATTACAACACATTGATAGCAATTTGAGATTAATTAGTCAGGAATAAATTGAAAAGCTTGTATTTAAATTGATTTTACAATTTCAGTTGTAAATGTCTTATTTTCTTTTATGCCTGCCTGAAAACATGCTATTCTGAGCTTCAGAAACTTCACAACACATTCATGTAAAGACACAGCTAAAATACTGTTATTTTCTCCTAACAGAGTTGACATTTATCTTGTTTAAAGTGTTTAACATCAAAGCCAGGGGAATAAATTCATGATGTGATGTAAGCTATGTTCTGTTACCAGAAAAATATTCATCCAATAATTTGTAAACATTTAAACCACTTAGGGTAAGAAGCAATATCACAAGCCTCTGCTCATGCATCTTTGACTCCCTATTCTATAGGTGTAATGGCCAATATAAAGCCCACTTTAATTAATCTTTCCACTGACTTTTTAATTAATCCTATAAGAAGTTGAAGGATCCTATTCCTTCGTTTCCTGCCTGCCCAGAAAAATATACATGTTCACAGCACAAAAAGAAAAGAGAACTTCCCTTGCCAGATTTTGCAGTCAAAGAAACTAAATTGCCTCTGAGTAACCTGTTCTATGATATTGCTTGTGCTGAGCTCATTTCCTTGAATATAGTCTAGCAACAACAGCCCAAACCAGGAGGAAAACGAAAATGAGTATTAGCGTAAGGAAACTGTATGAGAACTGTCTTCCAACTGGCTTTCAATTTACAGTAGGCATGCCACTAAGAAAGCAATTCTGAGTTAACACATTAGAAACCTGCACATTCTCTACAGAGACTGTTGTAAAGAACACAGAATGGATTTTAGTGTCTCATATGTTAGCAATAGCTGAGCATATTATGAATTATCCATCTGGATTTCTTGCCTCTATCCCAACCAGTAAACAAAATGAGCCACAAATATTTCTATAGACCCGAGGTAAATTAGCACAACACTGGCTTGCATCCGTTACAACCAAACCCTCCAGGGCAGGAAGACAATTTTGTGCAAGCTGACCTTCAGGCAGGGTTCCTGGCCCCGGCTCACCTTCAATATGTACGTGGGCCTGGTCTGGGAGAGCACTTTTTGGCCCAGGTCAAAACTGTGACAACGAATTGAATAAAAATTTAGCATCATAGATCATATGCCAGTACCTAAAGGATACTTTCACAAGCATAGGAGGTTTCTGCCATAAAACAGAGCAAGGAACGTTTGAATATGCAGCAAGGAACTCTCTTTAGTTCTTTTGCATCCCAAAAAACATCAGCCTATTCCTTCATATTTAGTTGATGGAATGATTTTGTACTTTGTTCATTATTATTGAACCTGTTGGTAAAGCATCTAGAAAAACCTTAGGTGAAAATAAGAAGACAGGTGTTTAAAGTGTGTGGAAAGTGCAACTGCGAAGAAAACTTACCGTTTAAAGTGTTTTCCTTCAGTCACACTTAAACCACTGCCCTAGGATGACTGAGGTTACACTGTCAGATAAGAGGACAGAGCCCAGAAGAAAAGACAAGATATGACAGACAAAGAAACCTTAAATCAAAATAGCTGAACAGATGATATTGTATCCTGACACTGGGCACATGTAGCAACTGTTGGCATAATTTGCACAAGATACCAAAAAGTAAATAAAAATCAAAATGACTTGATACTGAAAATGTCTTCGAGTGGCACTGTGGTGCTGTTGATGATATAGATGTTCTTTGTGAGACTGCAGTTGTGAACTAAACCAAAGGAACTGCAGAAACAGCTGGGTTATTTACAAACAGATTATAAGATATTTATTATTGCCTGGAAAGGCAACTTACTTCTTGCGGGCAAACAAAAATGATTGAGTAGAAGAAGAAAAAATTGAGTGTCCTTAGTTATTGCTCATTATCTTTGTGGGGGATATCACATAACTGCTCAAAACCCCCTGCTATTGCACTAAAAAAATAACTTACTCTAAAAATCTAAATGAAGGTTTACACTCACATTGTCTTATACCACATATAGAATCCTGCAGTGTAATCATTAACTCTGCCTATCTCTTCACATAAATGCTCATGAAGTCAAATGCTAATAATTTTTGGTTCTCATGTTAGATAGCAGAACACAGTGTAATGAACTTAAATCACTTGAGCCTTCAACTTTTAAGGAGATTGGAGAAGATTTTTAGAAAATCTAAAAGTTAGTCTATAAGTTAATTAGAGTAAACAGTTTCATAACTGTTGGTTTAAAATTTGAATAACATTGCTTTGCAACAACTCTACCACTATAGTGTTCTTTTCAATATGGGCATCAGATTTCATGAATTCTTTGCTTGGACAAGTCATACTAGCAGTACTCAAGCCTGACAAAAGGAAAGGACATGTGATTTTTTTTTTTTTAATTAAAAGGTACCTTCAAAGCTTTATGGTGCCAGTTATATTAATGTTCCTGGATGCAATACCTGAAAGTCTACAGCCAGGATTTCTCAGGCTTTTAAGACCCTAACAGTTTCCAATATGTTTGCAACTGAAGAGACAGGTTTGCTTGCCATATTTTTTTGTTCATTGAAAATCTGTCCCCCTTCAAGAAAAACAAGCCCTTACTTCGTTATCCCACAGGCCCTGAAATTCCATCTACTGTTTCATGGCAGTTTACTTTAGAAATATGTATTTAATCCAGAATCCAATATTATCTGACCAGTATACTCTATACCTGTATTCTGACAGTGTCTGCTGTTCCTGAGACAAAGGTGCACATCAGTTTAAAAACAAATAGTAATAAAAGGGCAGATATAACATAATAAGCAGTATGTTCCTTTATGAATTTATATTTTTAATTTAAAGGAGAAAAATATAAACTGTTTTGTAGTTGAGCACTTGAGAGTCACCAAAAAAAAAAAAAAAAGCCAGGCTTGACACAGAGTTATATTTCTGCTTTTTGTTACATCCTTTGCATTCTCTTTGCTTTGTTTGTTCTTGTTTTTTATTTATTCTTTGTTTGATCTTTGAATGCTCTTTGTGTATTCAGTGCATGGTCAGAACTCCATAAGAATAAAATTAGCACCCATTTAATTTATCTCCTTGGGCTTATCTCCTTGTAGATAAATAAAGGGCAAGATCATTTTTAGCCTTGAAGAAATTTTATTATTTAAATTATTTTCTACTAGCTTTTATTTCTACTTCATGACATAATCCAGATGAGTGGATTTTAGCCCTATTCATTTTGCTATCACAAATACAGGCTTCATTTTTCATGTTCATTTTCCAGGAGCTTTGATTCTTATACTATTTATCAGAACCCAGAGACAAGCAACTAGTTTGTTGATAGAAAAAGAACCTGTTTCATGGCAGAAAGACAAATCAGGTGTCCTTACTTAACCCTCTTTGTCTTTGTGTGGAAGATCTATTCACACTGCTATTAAAACAAAAAACACTATTAACAACAACAACAAAATAAAAAAAAAACAAACAAAAAAACCCAAACAAACAAACAAAAAAACCCACCAAACCACCACCAACAAAATATTCCAAAAATAATGATAAATTATTATTTTGAGGTTGCATTTATGTCCTACTTTTTGTAGGAGGTAAAAATGGAGAAATGTTCTCTATATTATTATTTCAGTAAAATATTAATCTCTAGAATAAGCAGCTTTGAATTTGCACTGCTATTTACATTTCTGAGCTGTGCTTCAGCACACTCATTTGGAGTAGGTGTGTTACATGAATAAAAGAAGGAAATAATTTGATACCTGGTGTGAGCTCTTGCTTTCAATAGTATATGGCTTATTAAAAAGGATGAATAGTCTTACTTAGATATTCAAGGTATCTAAACACTTGAGGCTCAATTAAAGCTCATGAAATTGTACATTCTGAGGGCAGAAAAGATCCCTTCCCTCAGTTGTAATTAGAATTAAATATGGGGAGCTTAAAACAACAGCAAGGGGAGGAAGAGGCAGTTAGAGTAACGGATTTGACTTAATTTCAGAAGCTTGAAGAAATAGTGAATAAATTAGGCTGTTAAAATTAATTTTGTTGCAAGTTGACAGGTGCTCAGACCAGGTAATTAATTCAGTGAGTTTTAATATACTAGAATTAGAAACAAATAAGCAATGCTTCGGAAGCAGTGGGGAAGATGTGTATCACTATCTTGGTGCAGACATGTTAACACACTGTGGCTTTCTGTGCGGGATGGTCCACAAGGTTTTAGTGCATGTGCAGCAAGGTGAGGTGAGGTGGTAGTCCCTTGGCAAGGAAGAAGAGGAGAGGGAGAAAGAGAGATAGGAAGCAGTCCATGACCTGGTGAGAAAGAAAACAAAACCAATGAGGTACTTGATAAAATTATGGCTCCCTGGCTAGGGACACTCAATGCCCTATTTAATAACAACCTTTGGTGATAAATGAATTTTTGTTCATATTTGGAAATAGCCGTCACAGATATAGCGCTTTCCCAGACAGGACAGCATTGTTTGTTCATTTGTTTATCAAAGGGGAAGAATACAGAAGTACATAAAAGACAGATTTGCAATGTGCTATTGGTCAACCATGCTGAGCCCATGGCTATACCTGGGAGAGGTGAGATTTATTTGCCAGCAGTGCTTCTCTGTCGGGGGAAGAAGGGAGGCTGAATTCACTCCAAGCACTGCCTGCACATAATTCTGTCATCACAATCCCACAACAGTTGTCAGGTGAAGTTTTGAGGCTGATTTGCATTTTTGTGATGGTATGTGATGTAAGTATGCTGTTTTATCAGTGATACAGACTCACCAGTGGTGTTCATTAAAGACCCCTGTCTGCCATTTAGAACAGTTAGTTATCAACAGCAGTCATGTATCCCAGCTAGAGCACAGGTCATTTCTAATAAAACTTTCTTCTGTCTTCTCATTTGGTCATCAAAATGATCAATAACATTTTCATCGCAGTTCTTTCTTCCACAGAAGCCACATCCACATTTGTCTCAGATTATCATCATCTATCTTTCTTTCAATACAGTTATGAACTAAATCCTACAGTCTATGCTTAGTCAACCATAAGACTTAGCAATATTGTCACCAGAAAGATCAGGATTTGTTTGTATTTGCATTATTTATAAGAGAAATAGTTTATTCACATTTACCTATGATGTTTGCTCCTAAAAGTTTCTGTAGTGTTCCTCAAAGTCATTCTATTGTCAAATTCTTATTCCAAGAGACCATGCTAACTTTTACAAGAACATAGATAGGAAATTCATATCATATGAGCCAGCTCAAATAAAGGACATTTACATATTTTCTATTATATTTATTGTGTTTTGCTGCATAATTTTAATTTTAAATGTGTTTATTTTTGTACACAGGAAATACTGCTATCAGTCAGGAATTAACAGGATGGATTTTATGAGTCCACATACTTTAGTGACATCTGTTAGAATTAATGGCAAAAACTAGGATGGCATGACTAGTGTATTTTCAGGATCTGATATTTTTTTTCCATCTACATTCCTCAGTTTTAAAATTAAACAATCTTTCTCTTGCTCCTCCCTTTCCCCCAGATTTAAATAAGCAAATTGAACAATGGTTAGAAAACAGGGTGCTTGTCACATCTGTAAATTCATAGCAGCAAACCATTAAGTTTTCACTCTTCAGATGCATGATGTTTTGAAAGTTCAGAGGTTGATATCAGCTAATGCCAATGTGTTATTAATAGTATGTAGCAGATGTCAGCCCTGTATTTGAGATAGCTATTGGAGTGAACCAACACAACTGATTTTAGATAAGAATCTGGGAAAATTAACACAATAGAAAATCCAAACCACAAAGACCTGATAGTAATCAGGAATACAAAATGAAACAATAAACCTGAAGTGTTATATGTATCTTATCCTTCCCAAATTTTTGTGGTTACCAGCATTGATTCAACAATATAGGCATTTGGAACTTGCATGTTTTCTCCCTCCATAGTTTGCTGAAATAGGATTTTAGTTAAAAAAAAAAAGAAAAGAAAAAGACTAGCTTTTTATTACATGCAAGATAGCTATTAGGCGTGTATGTTGAATAAATGTAAAAATAGTATCTACATTTCTCAAATATAATCTTGCCTTGTTAATATTAGGGGTGTAATTTTTTTATAATTTTGACCCTTGTGATAAGGATAAATTATGATGAGGATATTCTCAACATTACTAGTGTGGTTTTGGTTCTGAGGTACAATGTGCACTGCTTTTTATAGCCAGCAACTGGCATTTTAAGCAACACAGTGGAGGGTATATCATCACTTATGCCAAGAAGCTCATTTATATAAGCTACAATGTCAAGTTTAATTAAGGGCTACAGTGACAAAAGAAAGCCATTTGCATGTTCTCAGAATACTTTTCAGATGACAAATGATTGACACCCATAAAAACAATATCCAGAGTAATTGTTAAGGTTACGATACTTCAACCTGACTAAAAAGACCTCAGGCAGTATATTCCAACAGGTTAACATTCTGTAGGAAATAAATAAATAAATAAAACAACTTATTGCCTAAAATTCAGATTTACAGTCCTGATCTTTCTACATAGCGGAAAACAAAATATAACTGGCATTTAGGAGCAGTTGTATCCCCACATTTTTATTCAGCTCTGTGAGATTTAATAATCAGTAACTTTATAACTTGCTTGCACAATGGTTTATGAAGATCCCTGGTTGAAGAAAATTTGTAGAGAATAATCTGGTGGCATGATTTATTCTGTGTTCCTTGCCCCTGCTCAGCACACTTAGTGTTTGGGAAAACAGTTAAAACCTCTTCTGCCTAATCCCCATCAACATCTCTCTTTCCCTCTTTGGGCCACCACATCATAAAAAGGGAAGCTGATACTAAGGATAATGGGATAATGGTCAAGATGATAGAATATGACAACTCTTTGAATTGAAAACAAAAATGAGTGTCCCTAAGTATTCAGCAAGAGCTTCTTTTTCCTCCCTTCAGGGCATCTGCACCACAACCACCGCATTTTTGCACTTCTTCTTCTTAGCTTCATTCTGTTGGGTTTTGACAGAAGCGTGGCAGTCATATATGGCTGTTACTGGAAAAATTAGGACACGGCTCATAAGGAAACGTTTCCTGTGCCTTGGATGGGGTAAGTCTGTAAAATTCATTGCCTCAGAATCATTGGAACGAAATGTTTAATGCAGCGACAATGTCAAGAATATCATCATTTTCTTCAGGAAATCTGAAAGATAGTAGACAGCATGTTACTAAAAAGAAAACTAGGTTAGGAGCCCTTCCACTTTATCTCAGGCTATGCTGATGTATATATTATCATTCTTTTATAAACACATTTTAACAAAATTTTAGAAGATTTTCGGCAAAGTAGTGTTAATATCAAGAAATCAAAATGAAACAAGAAAAATCATTTACTGAATATTCATGAAGCCTCTTCCTAGTTCACTTTCAGACCTGTCAAGTGTACAAGTAATTTATCATCAAAGTACCATCAAAGTACCACCAAATGTACCATCAAAGTGGTATACCATGGACAGAAAACAGTGTCCTCCTCCCTGCCAGTACTTCAGAAAAACAAATCCTGTAATAGCACCGTACTTCATTAAATGATTCATTCCATGTAGAATTGGCCATTTTGTATTAGCTCGACCTGTCATTTTTTTTGTCCAGGCAGAATAGCAATATTTTGGTCAGCATCTGATGGTTATTACTGTTTTGTTTTTTTCAGGATTACCAGCATTAGTGGTTGCCATATCAATAGGGTTTACCAAGACAAAAGGATATGGAACAGCCCACTAGTAAGTCAATATGTAATGATAAATTATATTTTTAATTAAGAATGTCATACCAATGAGGAATTACTGAGCATAATCTAAAGGCTCTACAGGTATCCATTCACACTTGGAACTGAGTGGTCCACGAAAGAACAAAGATAAAACCATATGCCAGTCTTGGACTGAGCTCAGCAAAGCACCAGGGATCCTGGACTTCTTGTGAGGTTTTGAAGTACCAAGATTTTTAGAAATACTGAGGATTAGGTCCACTTACACACCTGCAATTTAAATACATATAGAAAAGAGAATGTTAAATGTTATGGTTAGCCTTTTCCAACCTCTAAAGATGTCTGAAACTGTACCAACAAGAGTCTCTCTGGCACCCAGATTTCTGCCCACCAAGCATGTACCTTGGTTTTAATGCCCTTTCCCTGCTCAGAGACAGAGCCCTGCAGAAATCTCAAAATAGTTCTCCCATCCATCCTCTCTCCTGTGGAGTGCCTGATCCAGCCCATTTCCTGAACTGGACTGTAATTGAGAGACAGCAAGGAGGATATTTGTGTACTTCATTTACATTTTATTAATACAGTTTTTGTTTAGCCACTTGACTGGTTCCAGTGAGTATTTAGCACCCTGGAAACTCCTCAGTGAGGCTGCCCATCAGTTGTATCCTGCTGAAGAAGGAGCTTGGGCTGAGGATCCCTCATGGCAGCAGAACACTCCAAGCACTGAGCTGCTGTGTATGCAAGAGCACAGTTCCTTCAGTTGTGCTGTTTGGAGCTCTTCTAACATTGCCTAAGAAATTAAGTATGCATCTGGCCAGAAAGGGAGGAAATATAACTCTGTAGCCAGGTAATGAGTGCATTCATCAAAGTTGTGGATGAGTTAGGTCAAGTCCTCGCTTCAATGAATATTTAATTATTCTCCTTAGCATCATTACTGAATGAGATCAGGATTCCCCCTCCCTGCCCTGTGTGTCCCATCATCTTGGCACATGGTGGCTTGAAGCCCTCACTCCAGCTCTGGGTGGGTAAGGATTCAAAAACAAATCTCCTGAATACCAGCCCTAACCACTGAGCTCTTCAGTTTTAAATTGTGACAAGGTGTGTCTTGCATTGTTTTAATGAGGAATGGCTTACCTAACTGAAGTGCATAATTTGCACATATAGTTGGCAGTCATTAGTGAAACAAAAGTCTTAGCCATCTTTTGGGATTCATATTAAGGACCTGCTTCTCTGACATTTTTTTTCTAACTAATATGTGCTCATGTTACTGGATTTTTATTATTTAGTCCTTGAAACAGGAGTGGAGAACCATTAAGGCTGTGAGAATTACAAATCACAACATTGCAATGTCCAGAGCCTACTGGGGATGTAGCTCCGTCCCTGGCAGGAACAGTCCCATTGCAATTACACTACTGAAATTACTCATGTGTGACTACTAGCTTTAGTATGTGTTGCTTCTTGCTTCCTTCCTGGGCTAAATGCATTTTTAAAAGAATATTTACTGAAATATTCAGACAAAGCAACACATCATATATTAACCCGGAAAGAAAAAAAGAACAGGTCTCTGTACATGTAACACCTCCTCTCCCAGGATCCAAATTCAGCTGACACAATACTGTGGGACAAAAGCAGAAAAGGAAGTGTCCAAGGGGTAAAAAGAACCATAATGCAGCTTTCTTATTTGCAAATACATTTTCTTACCATTTGACATCAGAATAATATAATGAAAACAGGGAATGGAGATTCCTCCTCCATCACCAGCTGACATGCTGTCCCACTCTAAAAGCCAGCAAAGAATTGTGTTCCAGAATGGTTGGGCTACTCCTCCTCCCATAACTAAAGCACTTGTGTAAGTTTTTTAACTGCTAACACAGTATTTGGCCTGTTTCAGTGCAATCAGTTACATGCATGCTGCCATCCAAAATGTGTCCTGTTGCAAAATATTCCTGATATGTAAGATTTTAAAATGATGGTTCCAAACTCAGAAAATTAAGAGTAAAAATGAAGAAATTAATTCCAGTTCCATAGTCCCACACATAGAGAGATTGACTGAAAAGGAGAAAGCTCAAGTATCTTTGAAGGAGATCTGTTTCATAGGGTATGAAACAGATGAGGGGTGTGGCTTGCATTGTTCACACTTGAACAAATTCTGTGATCAAGTCTCTGATTTCTATCTATCAGTCCTAATTATTAGACAGTTATACTACTGTACTGTTATATTTACAGTTATATTTTACAGTTCTTTTACTGTAAAACTGCTTCATACAGACACTTGTACTGATACAGATGCAGAAGCTGAAGGGTTTCTTAAAAACAAAAAATGCAGTGACAAGCTTTTAGGTATTTCAGGATATCTGAAAAGGATTTGTGTGTCTGAAAGCTTGATTGTTTTTTTCCAACTATTTCTGTGAGTCTGATATTGTTGCTACCTCTCTTCAGACATCAGAGCTATGAAAGCACCACAAGTACAAGTTACGGTTAATAAACCTGTATGACCTACTTATGTTTACATACAGTGTTATATATTAAAGAACAGTACAGATAACTTCCAGGAATTTGTTATATGAGCAGGGATTAAAATTCTGTCATAGTCATGTTCTCTTAAGAAAAGGAATCATGCTACTGGAGAGTGACAAAGAGCTCACAAAATGTACGGGACTCAGGATCAAGTCTACAGATACTTCATCACTCTGCACAATGTTATGACCATGTAACACGGTCCCATAAAACCACCAGTAGATGCTCTTAATACTATTCAATTTATATGGCTTTCTGGTATAGGGGAATTTGAGAAAGATGACAGAATAGGAGAACAAAATAAAAAGAAATATAATGCATAGAAAAAAAGCTATCAGAGCAAAGAAAAAGAAGAGAAGAAGGAAATAATAGTAAAAACATGACAGCAATCGCCTTATACCATAAGAAGGCACATGAAAATCAGAAAATTTTCAACAGTAAATGATTAGGGAAAAGTGTATTTCAGATTCATCAGCTGCCAGAAATTGAATACATTGCAATAATCACATCACACAGTGTTGAAAATCCAGATTGTTGAAATTTCAGACTGTGTAAAGAAAAGAAGACAACCTCCACATTTTTATCCAACTGTGCCTCTAAATGGAAGTCACTCTTGAAAAGGCTTTTTACTTGAGGGGCATAGAACAAGGAGGGAACAGTTCTACTTTGGCTGTGGGGTTTTTTGTGGTAGAAACTGTTTCCTTTCTATTAAAAAAAAACCAACAAACAAACCCTTATTTACCATTTTAATCAGCACAGGTAACTAAAATTATGTCTACAATATGTCTACAGTTTTTATGAACTGATATTTCTACCTCCCAATAAATTTTAATTATATGTCTTAGTTATGCAGAGTGGTCATCTTCACTAAGTTTAAAAGTTCATACTGGTAGGGAAATGCACTGTGAACACATTTCTCCCTCTCAGAAATCCATGTTCTCAGCCTCTCAGAATAAACAACCTAGCTTTTGGAAAAACAGCAAGAATAATTGCAGAAAATGTTGAAAGCATTTTTCTTTGACATTACAAAAATGAATTGAACGTTACTGTTATAGCTGTTTTTGAAGTAGGATATAGAATAGCCTGACATGAATTACCTTTTTAACAGTGAAGCAGCTATGAACTATTTGCATCAATTTATCATTCCGGAATTTAGCACACTGATGCAGTTGGGTTCATGTGGCAGATTTCACATGGCTTCTTTGCAACAGAAAAAACTCTTTGCATTTAGAATTCCAGCCATAACAGACCATTAATGTTATGTACTTGCATTTAATTTACTTAGTTTTCAAAAGCACAAAACCAGTACTGGAAAATAAGGAAGATATGTATGATTCTGATGTGAATGTTTCTGGATGTGAGATCCAAGTAATTTATTTCAATGCACATACTTGAATTTTCTTATATGTAGGTGTGATCATGCATTTAAATAACAATGCAGTTCTCTGAATGTGTAATCACTGGGAAAACAGCACAGCTGCATTTACTTCAGTGTGTGTATCTTTTGCAGATACAGAAAGCTTTACATCATGGTGTATCAAATATTTAGAATTTGACTGTAAGTGCTCTGTGTTTGGAAATGCGATGGTTTTCAGTGAAAGCCCTGATGCAGTATGACTAACTCTGCAAGATTAGTAGCTCACCAAAAGATGCAGTTTTCAGATGCTTTAAAAGATAACATATAAATTGTTTGAAAAGTATTCCAGAGAATAGAGAACAGTTAGATTGTATATGATTTCTCTTTAATGGGAATATTGTCTGTAAGACCTAGTTCTAGTTCCAGTAGCAATTACTATACGCCATAAAAGAAGCTATATAGAAACCTTTTTTTTTTTTTTTTTTTTTTAAGTTCTGCATTACAGTCATTTGACCTTTTATTTCTTTAAGTATGAACTGTCAGACATTGTGAGCTGGAAGTGTTTCTAGATACCTGCCTGGCAAATCCTGTTCAGTTACCTCACCATACATGGTTAGAGGAGATTCAACAAAGATTTGCAAACTTATTTTCTATTGTACTTTTAATACATTTTAAGCATTTCAGTATATGTATAATCTACATTAAAACTTCTGAAACATTAACAATTGGTAATGGAAATAACTTTCAACTCTCCACATCACTGTTATCAATGCAGTAATTCTTTCTTGTGTGTGCATATGAATTTCTACATGTAGGATTGAACACACAGTGGAAGAATCTTATGCTGGGGTAATTATTAATGTTTTCTCGTCAATGCATTATACTTATTTTTAATATGTTAGTTCTTCTCTAATGTTCCTTCCAGCTGTTGGCTGTCTCTTGAAGGAGGGCTACTTTATGCTTTCGTTGGACCTGCAGCGGCTGTTGTATTGGTAAACATTAATATAATTTCCAGTATTCTCATATGAAATGATGGAATGTGCTATTGAAATTATAAAAGCTCAGCTATACATTAGCATTACATTTTACTGAAAATACTGAGCTCAGTATTATTTAACATACCTTCAGTATTTTGAATGCATGATTTGTTTAATTTTATCACTTCTTTATACCACTTATCTCGACATGTTTACACATGTCTTTCACAAGCTGTGAAAGAGTAATATACTGATTGGCAGCACAAGAAATTTTTGCAGGCATCTCTGAGTTATTATCAGTAGCATCTATGCAGTTGTCACTGCCTTGTGAAGTTCAGTGACGGTCTTGATAGAGTGCTGGTTGGCACTGTATCGCTGTGCCAGCAAAAGCAACAGGAGGAGTGGAACCAGCCAGCAAGTTCTCCATGGCTACAGCTTCTGAAGTCAAAGAAAAAAATCATCATAGCTGGGAAATATTTCTCTTTTATGTATTAATTTTCCACATCTATGGAAATGTATTTAGATGTAGGTTTCCCTTTGCCTAATTGTAAAAATGAGTAATGTAGATTTCTGCATCTAAGCTAGTTATCTCAGCTATATTTCATTGTTAGTGGAGAAAAATACACAGTTTTAGGGCTCGAACCATCAGATGTATTTCAGGTGTCTCCTTTGGGGTAAGATGAATTGCACCCTACATGTGCCACTGGCTATCAGTCATCTGCTCTGCAGTCTGCATGGATTTTTTTATAATAATTTATTTAACATTTTTCCCTTACAGCTTTTGAATCTAATTCTTCTTTCCACTCCACCAATTTTATACGAGGATAGCTCTATCAACACCAGTTATTTCTGATTTTCCCTTGCAAAAGGAATCGGTCTTGGTAGTCATCAAAGATATAGCCATTTAGCTACACAGATTTTCCTGAAATGGATGTTTACTACTCCCATAGAGTTTCTCTCGTTGTTACCTGGAGTCAAGCCAGGATCCTGTTGTACAGCTCACAGTCCCTGTCATGATAAAGGAGCCAAGGATGTTTACAAAAAGCCAGTCATAATTTTCACATGGAACTGTATGTTCTCTGTGTAATTGCCAAGCTTTGTTCAGAGATGTTTGAAGTTCACAGTCACAGTTTGCCCTACCATTAGCTAGTAGCTGTGGAAGGAGCTGTTCCACTTAAGCCTAAGTGTATGAAGCAAAAGAATTACATAACATCAGCTGAAAAATGTAAATGCTGAAAATAAAGTGATAATAAGAAAAGCTGGAAAAGAGTTGGCAGGACAGACTGGCAACAATTAGGGGTTTTGGCACAGATCTTAAAAAATCTGTTTGAAGGGAAAAAAGGATTACCCTTTTCTAATAAAAAGAAATTAAGGAACATTCATTTAATAGATTCAAACTTGGTATTACCTCTTTGCAGGGCCATGCAGAGACAGGTTCATAGAGTTCAGTTCACTAATACAAATGGATAATAACAGTCATTAAGTTGTCCATTAAAAGCCATTAGTATGTCCATTGAGTGACAAAGTCTAACTGCTGAAACACTTGAATTATTTTTTTTAGGTTAGGTCTTCAACCCACGTATGTGATCATAGCACCATTTACTTTAATGGAGCTAAACAGACTTACCCCAGGCATTCATCTGGCCCACAAAAAAGGAAACTGCAGTCAAACAAGGCTCAAGACTGTCATTTTAGTGAATGACATAGACAATGGCTAATATGCAGGAGAATATGGAAAACCACAGGCTGGTTCTGCATAAATGGAAACCCCCACACAGGCCATAAACACTTAAAAAGGAACAGTTACGGTCATCGTGTGCTCTGACTTGCTCTTCCCTGGGAGAACAACTCAAATGCAATGGTTTTCTTGGAATAGGATATATCAGTGCAATTAAAACTCAGGAAATATTAAAGCTATGTTACTCAAGCTTCTGGCCTGTATACACATACCCATATAACTTGATACCAGGCATAATTCAAAATTGAGAAATAAGCCTGTTGCAGTGTGCATGTTACCCATTTCAGAATGAAGCCTTTTGGTTTGCTCAGGGAGGTGTTACACAATTTCTGAAGGAATAGTCAGAAATTTAACAGGAGACATTTTGTAGGCCTGTAAGAGGTGCCTTCTGAGGTAACAGGATAAACTATTTTCTTTCAGGCACTGAAAGATCAACTGTTTGTTTTCTGTTTGACAGGTCAACATGGTGATTGGCATTTTGGTATTTAATAAACTTGTTTCCAGAGATGGAATTCTAGATAAAAAGCTCAAACACAGAGCAGGGTAAGCAACAATTGGGTTATTTTAAAACATATTAAAACTGTATGTTTTCAATTACAGATATTCACCAAAAATATTTTTAATCGTGCTATGAACTCTTATATCAGTGTAACAGTGTGGCTAACTGATTCCATTCATCTCAAGAGCTGTCGTTGCATTATCCTAAGAGAATGCAACTAAACAAACTAAATATAATAAAACACAAGTACAACAGTATTAAGTGAGTAAGAATGAGAATTAAACAAATCTGAGCAGAGGTTTCACCAGATTGTCACACATGTAAAGTTGTTGCAGTTAGAAAAAGAGTTTTATGAACTATATGTACTGGAGGAACTGATTATTTTTGTCTAGTTATCAAATTTAATTTCTGTGGGGGGAGATGTTATTCATATATTTTACTGATGTATTTTACAGCAATATATCCTTTATTGAAGTCAACTTTATTCTGACTATGTGAAGAATTTACCTTTGCTCTTACATCCATGTTGACATAGATGTATGTTCTAAATTAGTGTAACAGAATTTCAAAGTAAAAAACCCCTATGTTTTAAAAACTAAAAAAGAAAAAAGATAAATGGAAATTCTGTCGTCTTGATTATTTGCATGCATTTACACCCAAATTCTGTTTGCTATCATAAGAAGAAAGGATTATGAGAGTGGAGGTATCAGAAACTTTTTCAGTGGATGTCAGTGATCTGAAGTACTGCAGCAGCAAACCTATATTCATCCCGTATTGGAGAAAAATGCTTCACAAGTGCATCATCACTTTCTTGATGCTTATGAAAGTATATTTAAACTTTGAGCAACTGTTTTTTGCAGCTACATGTCCTAGTATTGCCTTTTGGACCAGATTGTAGTTAACAGCACCAGTATCTGTGTTTCTAGCATTGGTATCTCCACTTGACTGAGTATTACTGCTATACATAAATTTATACAGCTTCACTTTGAATTAGTTTAATGTTTCACTAACAGTAACATTCCTGATGAGTTTATTGGTAAGCTGAGCAAATTTATGATAAATACTTCAACTGGTATGACTTGCATTTAAAATTAATCCAATTAAATCTTTCTGGGTTTCATCTCTTTCACCATCATTCTGATAAATATGTACCAAAAACTTTCATTTTGTTTCTTCTTTTTCATTAGAAAATATTAATTTCTTAACCTTACTTTTGTCTACACTGCATCAATATTCTTAACTGTGTAATAACACTGATGAAATTGAAAATATTATAAATCTGCTCAAATTATTTCAAGAATAGTAATGATTTACTAATCACCAATTCAAATTCACAGATGCTCTAATTCCAGTGATTTAGAGACTCGGAGCAGCCACAAGTTTCACTTTGTACATTTTCTAAGGATATCCAAGTTTAGATTTAATTGTTGGGGTTTTTTATTAGCTACTCAATTGTAGTCTATAGAAATCTGTTTGCTTATAGTAAACAAATAACTTGTTTTCTAACAGTGTGCAACTCAGTAAAGAGGTATTTTATTTTTAAATAAATGGATAAGTAACTAGAAATTATTCTGTCAGAAACAATCCAGCTATTCTGGGAATGCATGTAGATACCCTAACGAGAAATAATCTTAACTTTGGTGATAGTATGAGATGGTGGCTTGGCAACAGCATTCCTTGATACTACTTGGCAGATGATGGGCCTTGAATCATTCTTTGGGGCATAGAAATTGGTGCAGCATTTGACCTCCAGTAGAAAGAGGATTGTCACTCATTTCTCAAGTGTCTCTTGCCAGCCATGCACAGGAAGGCAACTTCATTCTTTCTGGCAAATGCTGGACTTATACCTGTCAAAAGTTCATTCAGAAGTTCAGCTGTAGAAATTGTTTATGTGGGACTGAAAGCAGAGAATGAAGCAAAATATACTAACTACTTACGCATTTGCAGTCTTGATGGATCTGAATCATTTTCCTGGGAAAACAGATAGCATACATGTATGCCCAGCCAGAAAGGTTACATTTGGTTTATCTACACATTAAGTCTATTATTGCAAGATCCAGAACAGATCTATAGAGGTAAAGAGAATAATCCAGTCTCATAATGTTCAAGTATTGCCAAGCAAATATGGAAAGTATTTTCCCCATAGTTTAACCTTACTCAATTTTTCTATTTCATTCATTATTATAGATCTTCAGTTGTTGGAAACTGATGTGGATTCACTGGGTTCTTTTCACAGCCTATAATCACCTTATCTAAAGCCATGGTTTTCATTGGGGTTTTTGTGGAGAAAAAAAAAAAAAAGCATTTTTAGGGAAATTATACTGCACATCTTTATGGAAAGTCATTATTTGGTTTATCAAAATGGAAACCACTAGAGTTCAATGTTGGTTTAGGCTATATGTTAAAAATCTTGAAAACACTAGGTGTGGCAATAAAAAAGAGTTCTTTTGGTTAAAATAAAGTGGAAAAAACCTGTTACCTATCTGTTACCAGAAAAAAGTGTTACCTATCTTCACCATGTTGACCACTTTCCAGATGGGAATAGGTAAAGCACCCTTCCTGTCGCATCTCAGTCAGCTATGGTTGTTCCTGGATCTGATAGCAGAAAGAGAAGGAATAACAAAAGTCTTTATTTAGTCAGCTTAGGAAGCTGAATGCATGCTGTATGTAAAAGAAAATTTAAATTCCAGTTTTTGCCCTCTAACTATTCTGACAGGTGCTGAGGTACAATTATATATACGACATGCTTTGAGCTTAATGCTTGTGTACTGTGTTTTATTAAAATGCAAAACAGGTCACCCTTTTTTTAGTACCAAGTGATATTTATTTCACCAGATTCCATACATTTCAAGCCCTGTATTCAGACCTTCATCTGGCATGAATAAAATTACTCCAGATGTTAGTAGGCCATTCAGATCACTAGTACAAATCTGACTAAACAGTATGTCCATACTGATTTGATGCTTGAATACATTTTGCAGGTTTCTTTCCCTATTAATGCTCTATAATTGTACATACTTCATACTCCTCCTTTAAGTGACCTATGGTCTTTCTCAAGCAATTTTGGATACGAGTCTTTTAACAGGTCTGAATAGAGGGATTTCACTTTGTGTGTCTATCCTAGCACATGCTTGCGTTTACTTCAGTGTACTGAGCAGTTTTGATCACTGGACATTTGGGGCCTTTTTTAGATTAAATGGAAGAAATAGAGTCTGCATGAAATGAAGCCCCATAGCATTAACATTTAAAGCTAACAATAATGTAAAGTACAAATTACAGTTTTGCAACAAAGAACGTTCATCCTGAATAAGTCTACTTACTTTTTCTGCATGACATCATATTTAAAAGCTAAATTTCAGTAGCAACAGTTTTTGGTGACAATTCAATATTTTGTTCTTTTTGTGGGTGTTCTGTTTGTTTGCAGTCAGATGAGTGAGCCTCATAGCGGTTTGACGCTCAAATGTGCCAAGTGTGGAGTAGTTTCAACAACAGCTTTGTCAGCCACCACCGCCAGTAATGCCATGTTAGTCCTGATCATTTACATCTTCTTGTTACAAATCTTATACAGTGCATGTGAAACAATAGTTTGATGATGACAACTGTGTTTGCTAACACTGTATAGAGTGCTGAGCATGTTTAAATACTTTTTAACAAAAACAAAAATAATCACAAATGTGTTTATTAACTGAATACAGGATATTCTTTAGAACATAAAGTACAACACTGTTATATTCTTGACTGTGATTTTCAAGTTAACTTGATAAAGTGCCATTCTTAAATATGTTTTATTTTCATAATGAGATTTTAATAATTTTTCACAATATTACAATTCTGCTTTTCTCTGTTTTTCAATAGGGCCTCCCTTTGGAGTTCCTGTGTGGTGTTGCCACTTCTAGCCCTGACTTGGATGTCTGCAGTTCTGGCCATGACAGACAAAAGATCAATATTATTTCAGATTCTTTTTGCAGTATTTGATTCATTACAAGGCTTTGTTATTGTCATGGTCCATTGTATTCTCCGAAGGGAGGTGAGGAATGGCTTCCCAGTTTTCTAAAGGGCTCTTTAATGTTATATACAGCATGCTCTGCAGAAATATATTTCCTAGAAAGAGAAAAGTATTTGATAGTAGGGTGTAGAGGAACAAGAGAAAGAGAGAGGGGGAGTATCAGTTAATTCTATGTGCAGAATGTCTGTTTCAGTATAAAACTGTACCCATTGAATTAGGGTGGCTTTTAACCAAACCCAAGTGCAGTTTATTTTTAAGTGGTAGACTTTCCCATTATTGTGAGTGTAGGGAATTCTAACACGACTGCCCTTTTCCTGGAGACCAAAAGCTATAGATTTTTACAGTCTCTAAAAGTGATTCAAACACAAAATGTTTTCTCCTTATACTGTCCCTGATAGAGGACACAAGGAGATGAGGTGTTACACTGATGAAGGTCTACCCTTTCAGTCCTACAAACTCAGGTACATACTTAAGGTTATATAGTTAAGTTATGGGGACAGTGAGGATGAAGACAGATGAATGCTTTGAGAACAAGGAAAACCTATGACCCTGACCTGCCCTTCACAGCTCAGTGCCACCTACTGCATAATTCATCACCACTGAAATCTGATGTCAAAGCTACTACTACTACAAGTACTTTTTAATCTGCCTCTGGTGACAGCTTCTCTAACCTATCTAACCTGATAACTAATTCTACATTTTTATTGAGATAGGTTTGAGAGAAGTAACACAACAGCCAGGAGGCAGATCTGTGGTAGTGGGACCATCTATCAAAAAACAATTGGGTGAAGCCAGACTGGAGACCAACAACCTGGTCCACAAGCTTATCTAGGTGTTACCCATTTATCAACTTCAGGATATTTACCACACCAATAAAACAAATTACACTGTATAGTATGGTGACTTGTGATTGGCAAGAATTATTCAAAAGCACTTCAGAACATAAAAAAAGGAAGAAGTTTCAAGAAAGGTTTATTGTCAATGCTGAGTAATGAATCTGACATAGTGGTTTCCCTTTCCACCATTCACATCCTTTAAACACTGAAACTCACTATATTCCTGAAAAAAGGAGTGTGAGTGACATTATTTGTTTCAGTCTTTCAGTACTGTACCATTTTGCATGAACAGTATATCTCCAGAGTATTCATATATAATTATCTTCTCAAATAATTGTATTCAATTTTTAAGGAAAAAAAATCATCAATATCTTGTGAATTCAGTACCTTCCATTGTGCTAACTCTATCCCACTTTATTCAAGCTGTTAGAGGCTATGAACTTGCTGTTTTTCTTAGTGTAGAAGGGGCTGACCTCCTTTAATACCTTTTCTTTTTTTCTTTTTTCTTTTGTTTTTTATTATTCAGGATAAAAAATATATGCGGAATAAGAGCTAACAATCAAGACAACTCTATTTTATGTAGAAGTGTCTTGCTATCCCCTTATTTTCTACAGCATTTTCTTTCCCCCTATATTTTACACCTGTTGAAAGAGGGTATTCTCATCTGTAGAAGTGAAAAACATGATTTCACATATTCGTTTAGTAAAATGGCAGAACACTGCAACTATTTTCATCAGGAAGAATGTCAGTTTCATACTGGTTTTCCTGTCTATGAAAGTTTTATTTCCACTGGCATATATTAATTATCCTGGAAAGGGCATACCACCTCCTACTTACTCTCCTGAGGAACCATTTTTATTTTAAAAGATATATGTTTAGCTCAAAGCTGCAGATGAAACCTTCAAAGACAAAGCAGTATAGACAGCATTATCTTACATAGAATCACAGATTCATAGAATATCTCCAGTTGGAAGGGATCTATAAGGATTATTCAGTCCAACTCCTTGCTCCTCACAGGACTACCTAAAATTCAGCCATATGACTAAGAGCGTTGTCCAGATGGTCCTTTAACTCTGACAGGGTTGGTGCTGTGACCACTTCCCTGGGGAGTCTTTCAGTGAGCAACCACCCTCTCAGTGAGCAACCTTTTCTTAATGTCCACTCTTAACTTCCCCTGATTCAGCTTCATTCCACTTCCTTGTGTCCTTGGTGAGTACTCAGAGCGTTTGCAACACATACCAGGTTACCAGTTATTGATTTGGACAAAACCAGACCAAAATCCATGAGAAATTCTTGAAGTAACATAGCATAGCAATTCAGACGTTAATGCCTGCCTCAGTGCAGTAATGCAGCAGTTTATTTGGGAAAAAAAAAAAAAGCATGTTAACTGCTTAAGATAAATTTGAATGGGCATCTTTCCACAATGCCTGAAGCCTAGAATTCAATACAGGTTCCTTTCCCTAATGACAGCTGTTTGCTGCAAATTCTTCATTCCCAGGGAACACTTCAGTATTGCTGAAATCTCATGGAAATGTTCTTGCCTGTAATCACAGGGAGGACTGTAGTGATAGAAGAGGAATGAGTCTTTTATATAAGCAAACTCAGTTTTCAGATTTGTAGGGTACCTTGACTTGAACCACTTTTAACTCACTGGTTCTAGTGCGAGCAATATGCATAATTATCTGCTTATAACAGGAATTTAAAATCTTAAATTGTTTTTGTGTAGGCAATCAGCTCATTACAGTTCATTTTATTCACTGATCTTTTATCAGATCACATACACATATCTCACCTAACTCTGAAGAATCATTACTTCATTTAACTATTTAAAGGAGTTGTTCCTGCAAGCCAATCTTGGCAGTTACACTCCTCATCCTAACACTGAATTTCTAGAAGAAAGGCATTTCATAAAACAGCTAATCAACTGATCTGCATGAGCAGATTTTCTCACGAGAATATTTCCCAACAAGAGCCAAAAAAAAATCAAGGTATGATAAGATTGTCCCTTATCAGAAAGGGGAAGGAGTTTTTTCTTCAGTAATGACAACTTAGGGAGAGAAAATACACAGAGACAACTTATTCACTAATCAGTAGATTATCTCCAGTCAAGATGATGATAGAGGTGGTGGTGACAGACAAATCCTAGGAATATTACTATTTGAACTCCATTCACTGGAACACAAATAGTCCTTTCTTTAGGACACAAATAGGCCTTTCTTTAGTCCTCCAGATTTAAATCGTAAACTTGGCAAAACACTTAAGGAACAAAGTAAGGTGTTGTTTTTTCATATGGGAAGAGAAAATGAATAGAAATTTCTTCAAGAACAGCAAGTAAAAATTGATGCTCTTGAAAAAATTTTGGTTTCAAAAATGTGTATGGTCTGTACTTACACGGACCTGGTTTCTAGCAGCAGATAGAGTTGCTTCCTGCAATGAGTTCTTACACCGAAAGAGATATAACTCCAGTAAATTATGTTTCAATATAGCTGTAGAGAGCCTGAATTTCTACCTCCCTTAGGTGAGTACAAGCCAAGATCGTGGCTATCATGCAGTGTGCAATGCAGTCTTTGCACCGCACAGGGTACTTCCCCAGATGAAAGAATAGTCTGTTACTTTCTGTTGTCTGCAAAAGCATTTTGCTCTGCCAGTGCCTATCAGGCAAGCCCTGCCAACATATTTGTCACTCTTGATGACAGCTACAAAACTATCTCAGTTATAGCCTATAGGATTGATCTGATATTTATAGCATACCAGCACAGGCAAAACAATAATTCTGACTGTCAGGAGAAAAAATATCGTGTGGAATATATCACCATAAAATTCAAACAAAGAAGAGGAGAGCCCTGCTTTACTATGCCTTTATTATTATTATGTTACAAAAAGACACAGATTTTACAAGTATATATATAAACCCAGGTTTTCCTCTTAGTTATGCTGATATAAAGATAAATAATGGAAATATTTTTTACTCTTTGTAGTATGCTGTGTCAAAGATCTTGTGTGACAAGGGCTGCATTAGGAAGACAGTGAAGTTCACTAAGATGTACAACTAGAAGAGAACTAAGTGATGTATTGTGTCTGTTTCTGCCCTCTATCAATGTCTTTTGGAAAGACATTAAATCTTTCTATACTTCTGTTTCCTAACTTCTAACAAAAATATAATACTTTGTCAGCATGACACCTCTTATTGACTATTTGAAAATTAGTAACAAAAAATGCAGGTATTATTGAATCACAGAATCATAGAATGGTAGGGGTTGAAAGGGATCTCTGGAGATCATCAAGTCCAACCCCCGTGCAAGAGCAGGATCACCCAGGGCAGGCCACACAGGAATATATGCAGGCAGGTTTTGAAAGTCTCTAGAGGAGGAGATTCCACAATGTCTCTGCATAGTCTGTTCTTGTCTTCCCCGGACTAAACAGACCCAGATCTCTCAGCCTTTAAGTATTGTTTTATTTTGCCTTAGTTCAGAAAGCCTAGTATTTTTTATACTCCTCTTGCTGTTTAAATACCTAACTGGGCATTGAAGATGCTGACATGTGTGTCACAGAACTAAGCATGATAGAAGAGGTTAGTACTGAAACATCTCCATCAGAGTAAAACAGTTTGCTTGACCTGCTTGAACACAGGATTGTCTAAAGATAATTTGAATCACACTGAGTAACTCGCATTGATACTGGTGATGGGAGGAACCCACATGTGTTTTCTCCTTTTACTGTGCTTTGCTGACTAGAGACCATTTCTATTAAATGCATTGTTGGTGTCTAAAGCCCACATTTCTGTACTGCAGGAGAAAAATAAAGAGTACATGAGTAGGGAGAGGGTAAGTTATAAAAGCTTGAGTTGGTTACTGTTGCTAAGGAAACCACTTCCCTGGTATCTGAACGTTCATCACATCTTTCTCCTGCTCTGCCTGTGTCTAAGAAAATCTTGTAACTTGATGTTAAAAGGGGAAAGGGGGAGGAAACAAGATTGTGTTTCAATGTAAAATATACAGACAGCACAGTCTTTACATAGTCAAGCAAGAAGTTTGAACAAGCAATTTAGGAAAATAAGCTGGTACGTAGAAAATTCAACCTTTTTGTTTCTGACTTGTGTAAGGACACTTAGAAGTTGCAACATATGTTGATATGACGGATACAGCTACTTTTGACATTCTGTTAATATGTTCAAATCATATGCTTCTTGCACTTCAGAAACATTGTAAGAGACATGCACATTTTAGATGATCCTAAGATCAAGATTCACTGCTTTAATATAGAAGGCAGTGAAAGTAGGACATGAGATTCTTGAGTTATCTGTAGCTATCTGAACTGGGAAGGCTTCATGAACTTCAGAGTCCCAAAAATAAGGAGGGCCACTGCATAGAGTGAGAGGTCATGTAGCGTGTTCTGAAGTAATAATGCTTTAGGGTCAAACATCATGAGGATTGAAATGAAAGCACAGCTTACTTTGGAGGGAGGGGTTTTGTTGCTTTTGGTTTTGGTTTGGTGTTTTTTGGTTTTTGGGGTTTTTTTTGTCAAATCACTGTGACAGTGCTTATCCAAGAGCACAGAAGTTTGAAGTGTGACCTGACTTCATCATTCATAAAGTGAAAGAAATCTTGGACCAAATTAGCAGAAACTGGGAGATTCCAAAATAAATTGTCAAATGCATGGAAAACCACAGCAAGTAGAGTGCTTAAAAGCAGAATCTGAGTCATCATAGAGGTCAAGCACACTCTTACATTTTCCTAACACATGTGGGAAGTCTCCGTATTTTGAAATCAATCCAAATTTTCCCACTTTGCTTCATTCTTCTGGCTGCTCTATATTAGTCTTCCTCCATGTGCAAGTCACTTAATAAGACTGCAGAGCACTCTTTCTCATTTAAGGGTTGAGCACTTCAAAATAATGCTTCCTAATTACAAAAATATTTTTTTTTCTATTTCATTTTCCCTTTTTTTCTATTTCATTTTACCTTTTGTGAAAGCTCTTAAACAGCTTGCAATTGTATACAATGTATTAAAAGGAGACATCTTTTAATCAGCAGCGATTAATGAATTATCTTCTTCTGCTGGTCAAGATAAATGTCCATGGGTACAATCAATTTTCTTCCTTTTAATTATTCTGAATAAGACATCAAGTAATTTCTACAGATGATAAATGGAATGTAGATTCTTGTTGGCATTTCACTGAGAGCATTTTCATGTTCAAACAAGAAGTGATTCTAGTTTATTCTGGATGAACACCACCCAATTAAATTCCTGTTTTCAAAGTCACATCTTACAATCAGGTTGCAAATACAGAAACTTCCATTTCTGGAATGAAAATTCACATTTTAAAACTTAGATTGTATTGCTATATTCAAATTCATTTGAATGTATATAACATATAACAGAGAAATAAAACAAATTAGGGTTTGCATTCAAAGAAATACTTGTATATTTTTAAAGTATTGGTAAAAATATTCCTTTCCATTCCAAAAGTTTCCTTGAGGTACTTACTATAGTCTGTGTTAGAAAGCAGCAAAATATATTTCCATTCTACTATCAGGAAACAGGAACTGCATTTTTCTTATGAATGTGCTTTTCTGTTGAATCACATCTTTATGGCTTAAGTGTTCCATTGTAATATTTCTTTAGACAAATGCTCTGCCCAAAATTGAAGTTTTAAAAAAGTCTTTCCTATGAACAGATAATTCTGCAAATATACTTGTGGTCTAGGGACAAGTCTTCAAATTTACTTTATGGATCATTTTAGTAAACAGTAATTTCTTAGAAGTTCCTTTTTAATTTTAGCTTCTGTGCAAATTGTCCACTTTTCTTTTTGTGCTCACACGGAAGATATTTACTTGAAGAGTTTAGTCCTAGAAGAGATGCATGAGATTCCCTGTACATGGAGTTAGAGCTTATGACTGGAACCAGTAACATTTTTCACACTAGATTTTTTTTTTTAAAGTATAATTAGGAGAACACTATGAATCTGGTTATAGTAACCATTATGAACTGGCTTTCAAGAATCTTACGTTTATCAAGAAAAAGGTAGATTTTATTTTGCAGTGGTTAATAGTATATCTATTAATCCTGCTATCAGACCTGTGCCAAATTGTATGAGAAGAAAAAGCCAAATACAATCACCCAAGACAGATTTGGCTTGAGTACCAGATCATCACCAATTACCAATTAACTCTCTCCATAGGCAAATCTAATTCTGTGGTCTTAGCGTGATAGACTGACAGTAGCCACAAAATACAGCAAATGTATGAAATGGCAGAAATAAGTATTTGTTTAGTGCTTCTAATTCAGCAAGTAGGCTAAAGAAAATCATGCATTGTATTCCATACAGTTTAATTTAATCTTTAATAGGAGTATATGATGTTGCACACGAATCAGTATAAGATATTGTTTTCACAGGTTCAAGATGCATTCAGATGTCGACTGAGAAATTGCCAGGATCCAATCAATGCAGATTCTTCAAGTTCTTTTCCTAACGGACATGCTCAAATCATGGTTAGCTGTTATTTTTTTCTTTGACTCTTAATTTAGTGTTCCTATCCAAAAGAAAAAACTTACATTGCTGTACATGACAAGCATGCACAGCTGAAATATTAACACTACATTTAAGCATAAATCTGTTTATGTTATTATTTGCTTCCTTAAATCTCTTAGCTAGTTTTAAATTATTGGTATGATTATTTAGTGGGTCACAGTGAATTAGTGCGAATCTTCCACCAGTGTTCTTTATGACAAAAGATTCATACATAAGAAAATGGGAAACTAAACTAATAACATATCATCACTTTTCCTACTGTTGGTGTAAAGAGCACTGATGCATTTGAGACTCTTCCATTCATGAGGCCTTGAAACATGTTCCTTCCAAACTAATTCAGGTAAGGAGAAAGTGCTAGAGATTCTAAAAGATGAAGCTATTTAGTGGCTTGAATTAAGGAGACAGTGAATGGCTTAGTATGCCAATTTGGATTTACTAATATTGTTAGTTAGTATATTAAGACAAAATATTGATCCCTTCACTTTTAATGACAATTTGTCATTGGCTATGAAGAGGACAGGATCAGAACCTAAAAATATGCAAGGCTTAGCAAGCAATTGCCCTTCAAAAACTGGGCTTCACAAGAAATAAGGATAGTTTTATTAAATGTTTGTCATGTAATAAACTTTTTGTGGAAATAAAAATATAATTTAAAATTAATTGAATTCCACAACAGGATAAATAGTTTTGCTTAACTAGGAAAAGTACTTGGGTTTTCAACTGTTAAAATTCTTAGCTCTTACAATTTGTTTTTGCTGAAAAAAAATAAATAGTAGTTGTTTTCAAGGAGTACAAACTTTACATTATTACATTAGCAGCAAGGATGGACATAATGTTATATAAAAAATAACCACTTCTTAATAAATTCTGTAGTTTCAGACACAGTAGACTAATTGGATTACACTTATTCACAGTAATTTGTATTGCAGGCTATTTTCCATGCTTCTGTCTATAAAGTTACTATAAAAAGCTTCCTTAAAAATGATCCTTCCATGAGATGTAGAAGTTACTCTTCCATATACCTAAAAAAATATGTATCGTTTCATTAAAATTCTATACTCTACTTCCACCTATTTTATTTTATTTTTTCTGGTCAGGCAGCATACTTTGAAAACCACCCAGTTATACTTTAGGAAACATTGTAAAGCTCTGCTGTTGTAAAACAATACACTTCACCTCAGCAACAAGAAACCACTTTTAAGAGACTATGACTCTGTAAGTAGGACATTTTGGAAGTGCTAGTTGGCAAAAAGGTATTGTGGTTTAGTTTTCAATTAATAATGGTTGTCCTGTTCCATTGTTTCTTGTTACAGACTGATTTTGAAAAGGATGTGGACATTGCTTGTCGATCAGGTAAGAAAGAACATTGAGACAATAGCCAAAAAAAAATAAATATCTTGCACTAGTTCCTTGTGAAATGAAAACTAGAAAAATATCAGGGTTTAATTGTTTACAGCACATATCAATAAATATATATATCTCCCCCCCCAAAAAAAGTGATGCCCTTGTATAAATATATTTCATTTTCTTACAAAAGCCTTTTACTAGAATTCAGCAATTGGGAAGCACCAAAAGGTGTGATTATCTATTAGAAGGCAGGTAGTTTTGGAACACTTGAAAACTTTCCTTACCCTGGTACACAAGTAAATGTGAAATGGTCATTTTGCTATTAAAAATAAATAAAGAAATATAGTGTATCTTAATGGCTATGTATTTGAAGAATGCAGTCAATTGGTGTTAGCTTTAAATAGGGTAAGTTTTTTAGAACATTAAGTGAAATCAACATTAGCTTAAGCAACACGGTATCAAGAAAATGAAATTTCATTCCACTTTACTGAAATAAGTTTGAGTTTTTTGTGCCATTTCAGTAGTGTGAAACTTTAATTAGTCAGCTATGTCTGTTTCTGCATATTAAAAGCAAAACATTTTAAACAATTTATTTTCCAACTTTGCTTAAATAAAGTACAGTGTAAAATAAATGGCCATTTAAACCCCATAGAAATTTTAAAATCTAGGAGATATTCCCAAAGGACAGTTTTTCCTAGGGAGACAATCCTGCCTAGACAGCCTCAGTTTTCAATAATGAGACAGAGAGAGGGTGTCCTCTACACAGGGTGGGTCAGAGCAGAAGCCCGACTTAGATGTTCTGCATCACCCACCTGAAAGACACTGCCTCTTCGCTGGCTATATGGGGACACAAGAAGGCTGATCTCATTAAGGTAAAGTTTGAGTTTCCAGTTACCCACCTTTAAAAAAATGACAGTTCAGTTTCTTGCTGTATCTTAATAGTTCTTCCATGTAGATTAGTTCTGATATGCACACTCGAAAGGAGTGGGGTAGTACATTGTAACACAAATGCATCCCTGTCACCCTCCAATGCACACTGAAGTCTAGCATTGGTCCATGTAACTCCTACTTCTTACATTTACCAACATAGCTCTACAGAATGGAGAGCCTTGTCAGGGGCATCCTTAAGAAGATGGACTTTGAATACACTTATGAGCAGGCTTTACTAGATAAACTTAGGTTTTTTAATGAAAGATTTAAGAACAGGTCACTGGTTGAGCAGTCTTAACAAGCATGACTGGAAACAAGCAGCCACATGACACTAGGTATTTCTGCACTGTTGTTTAGAGGCAAATTTTTCTTTTCATATCAGAAAAATGAGAGGCAGTTTTGTGTGAAGTAGGAGAGTGGTATGCCTTATGAGCTACTTGCTATGGAACATGGCAGTGAACTGACAGGTACCAAGACATCTGGGTCATCAGAGCCCTCAGGCTACCAAAAGGGATCTAAATGTAACACCTGAGATACTTCAAGTTGTCTTACTCTCTCAGCCCATGAGCTGGATTTTATTGCACAAACTAGCACTGGTGTGAATTAAAGTATTTTCAACTGGGACAAGAAAATCTGTGCACCCAGCTGGAATAAGCCCCGTAATTGGTTACTTTTTTCTTACTATCTATCCTTTTTCTTTCATTTGAAGTGTTGAATTATAGACTTACATTTATTTTTAAGGTCAATAATTGTGATTGAATAGATGCTTTGCTTTTGAATGCATACTTCAGTGCTCCTGGAGATTTCGTATTCTATGACAGGATTAATAACTTTTACATGTGGTACTTACCCCAACAAAAAAATTGCTGGATGTTGCTACAGGTTTGACCATAAAGGCCTAAGTCTACAACAAAAGTGGATTATGACTGATTTATGGGACATGTTCATATTCTTTATAAACTTTTAAGATGCAGAAAAATACATCTTTCTGATACCAGTGGAATTTCTTCCCAATGTGGTTACTTTTTTGTCACTTTTATTTTAAAAATAATTTAACACAGAATAATTTTTAAAAGTCAGTGAAAAGGAAGGTTTAGGAGCTCAGGAACACAAATTCATAGCTAAAATTTTATAGTGGGTCATTACAATGGATTGACAAAATTATTCTGCCTTACAATCTATTTGACATTTTCCAGGAGTTTATGTGGAGTTAATAATAGCAGTACTGATGTCATAGTGCATTTTTTTTGGGAAAACCCGTAATTGAGTTCCACATGGCAGGCTTCACCTTAAGCTGAAGGTCACTTAAACTCTATGTAAGATAGTAGCAATAATGAAGGAGTGTTTTTAATTTATATAAATGACTGAGGAGTAGTCAGAGATCTGTGTCAGTTATACATGGTAGATTAAGAGATGTTGATTTCAAAAACACACACACCCCCACTCATATTTACACTCGGCACAACCATACACCCCCGAGGAAAGGGTTTCACACCGCACCGGCGGGAAGCTTGCAGGGCGGGTGGAGAGCCCGCTTT
>JAAGNO010002513.1:82468-118837 GCA_033439905.1 Ceryle rudis
AATATTTATAGAATAAAAGTTATTAAATGGGTAGAAAAAGAATCAAGAAGATACACGGGTAAAGAGGGCACTGTTATATAAAGCCACAAGAAAAAACAATTTTAGGGAGACATGGTTTCATGTTTTAAGAATTCTGTTCTCTGGCCCACAGTTCTGCATAAAGACATTGGACCTTGCAGAGCAGCTACTATAACAGGAACACTTTCTAGAATTTCACTAAATGATGAAGAGGAAGAGAAGGGACCAAACCCTGAAGGAATGAGCTATTCTACCTTGCCTGGAAACATCATCTCCAAAGTCATTATCCAGCAACCAACAGGTCTCCACATGCCTATGAGTATGAGTGAACTGGCCAATCAGTGCTTGAAAAAAGATAACAGTGAGCTCCGCAGGACTGTGTATTTATGCACTGATGATAATTTGAGAGGTGCAGATATGGACATAGTCCATCCTCAAGAACGGATGATGGAAAGCGACTATATAGTCATGCCCCGGGGCTCAGTAAATACCCAGCCATCACTGAAAGATGAGAGCAAAATGAATATAGGCATGGATACGTTGCCTCATGAAAGGTTGTTGCACTACAAAGTTAATCCAGAGTTCAATATGAATCCTTCTGTAATGGACCAATTTAATATCAATTTAGACCAGCATCTTCCCCCTCAAGAACATATGCAGAATTTACCATTTGAGCCCCGCACAGCAGTGAAGAATTTCATTGCCTCAGAGCTGGATGATAATGCAGGATTATCAAGAAGTGAAACTGGATCCACAATATCAATGAGCTCTTTAGAGGTCAGTGGTGCATTAACAAATCGTATGCTCTGTTGTTCTAATTAGATGGTAAGACAATAAATTATATCTTGTGTCTAAGGGGTGAAGCAAATGTTTTAATTCAGTATAAATTATTGCTTGGGATCATACACTGATGCTCATATTTATCTTATTATCAGAAGTGCTTATACCTAGAAAGCAAGTTTAAAGTTTCAGAGCTAGTCTGTATGAAAATGCGTATGCAGTTCTGGAGATGTAACATTCCACACAACTGTAAAGGATTTCATGACCTACCAGGTAAAGTCCACTGGAAAACACTGTGCTGCTATGAGAAGAAAAACTATTCCTGCAAGATACAAATGGTAATCATTGACCCTATCTGCAAGCACATGCAATTTAAAATATTTGCCATTTATTGCTGACAATCATATCTATCTCAGATACAATAGGTCTGATTCTGCTCTCACTAGTGAAAATCCTGGATTTGTCCATCCAGTAGTTCACTATTTACTCAATTATTTTATACACATTTACATGTTTGCATGTGTGTGCAGGCATTGGTACAACTGATATGTGCAATAGGTGCAGGTGAACTGCATGTGGAGTATCCTAGACATGTGGAGTATCCTAGATTCCAAGCAGATTGCAGAAGTCAACTGAAAAGCCTTTAAAAGGGATTCAGTTCATTACTACAGTCTGTGAGACTTAAGCATTATGAATGTGAAAGCTATTTATATCTCTTCTTAAGACCTAAGTGTCAAATACAGCCATTCCTATTGTGCCTTTATGCAACGCCACCAGGGAGGTGGACTCAATACTTGGGCCTCCTTAAGAACTGGAAATATGTTTCACAAGTATTTCAGATGGCATGAAAAGTAGCATTTTGTGGGAAAGAAGAAGAAAAATTAGAAAAATACAGTACTTAGTCGTTCTGTGAAAGAAGTTACTGTATGTGTAAACTTGAAGCTATTAGCTATTCTCTACAGTGTTTGGACCCGTCTGTGTAGGGAAGCAGTAACTTTACCTGATTCTTCAGTTGTTAGATGCAGAACTTTAGCTGATATTTCATAGAATAGGGGATACTTGTGGATATTTCTTTAAAAAAATATTTGAAGTTTTATGTGTGTACTGACTGGAGAGTTTAGGCAGAAGAATAGAACTTAGTTTCTTTTCAAGAGATTTCTACACAAACTCTGAAAGTGAAATATTTCCCTTGCTGTTTATATTGTGTGTGTACTGTCATATGTTTTTACAAGATCTAATTTAACTGAAAAAAATAATTGAAAGATGAAGTATGGGGCTTTACAAGTAATCCAATAATATCTACTTTTTGTTTATTGTCAAAGTGAATATAATCTTGGGACAAATTTTCAAAATTATTTTGTAAAAGATAGTGCAAGTGCTTGCCAACTCTGTACTTAGGCTCTTTCAAAGTGAGAAGTTCCTGCCCTCAGATATATTAGTTAATAGATCTTAGGTGGTCCACGGGAGGAGTTCTCCAAATTAGTGCAATCCCAGAGGCAGTATAGCTGAAGTCACCTTCCAGTAGTATCCTCTCCTACCTATCTACAATAACATCTTTCAGATACTTTTTGTCAGATACAGAGACTCAAATCCAGCCTGGTTATTATTAGACATATGGGTAAGATATCTAGGGAAGGTTCATAACTCCTGGAGAAAACAGTCATACCTGCCACCATACCACGCACTCCACCTGGAGCCTAAATTGTTCACTGGTGATAAAAGCCATCTAGGAGACCTAAGAAAAGGACACCTTAGTTAAGTTGTAAAAAATGGAACATTAATTACTTAATCTTACAGAGTTCCAATTCCTGAGGCCACTCTGGAAAATATGCCTGAAAAATCTGTGAGTATAATGTACTGCTCCTTTAGACATCTCTTTTTTTTTTATTTGTATTTGTATCATGTTTTAAGCTTATCACTCAGATAGGGTATAGATACCAAATCTTGATCACCATTCTGTCTATAATTTTTATGCTCAGAAGAGACTGCTAAGTATGTAGTAGAAAATGTAATAAAATATAATAAAATATGGTAGTAAATATTTAGTCTCTTCTAACTTGGTAAACATATTAGGATTAGAAAGCTATATTTTTGTCCAGAAAGCTGTAAACAGTTACATTATTAAACCTAACTGAACCCAGCATAATTCCATGTATTAGGAAAAAAGCAGATATTAGGGCAGATCAGAAATGAAAGGAACTCTTTTGGCTTTTGTGTCTGCCTTTGTGGTTCTCAAAACTACTTGATTATATAGCATTACTTCATCTTTTGATAAGGATGTGCTGCAATGAATTGAAGATAGGAACATGAAAAAAATTGTGCATAGAAGAAAATCAGAGTCTCAAGCAGATCCAGATAAGCATATACAGACAGATAAGAATGTGATTGTGGTTTTATGCAATGTGTAAGAAGTGGTTGAGGTAAAGACCCAAAGTACTATTGGCTAGTACTGACCAGCTAGATTAACTTCTATTGCTGACACAAAGAAAGATGGGAGGGCAAAGGATTTTTTCCAAAATATTTTTGATGTCCAGTAAAATGGAATTCTAGAAGGCTTCAAGATGTTACAAAATACTTTGGCTTGTCAGACACTATGGAGCAGCAAACCTGCAGCAAGACATTCAAGATAATTCTGCCCACATTTTTCCATACAGAACATGACTAGACCATCTCTAAAGGAGATCTTGAGCCCTAGGAAGCCTCCTTCTCCTATCAGTTCATACAGCTGTCCTACCCGAAGTCCAACACAAAAGCACATGGATTTCTGCTCTATAGGGGCAGTTCCCCTGTCACTTCTCTGAAGAAACAGAGGTGACCCAAGACAGGTGGTGAAGGCCTCCTTTTGTGTCTTCTGCATAGTACAGGGGGTTGGGTTCCTCTGCTGTTTTCCACTTTATGTTTCCATGTGCTTTCTTTAGAATTAGCATACTACTATTATTTTTTTCATGTAATTATGTACTGATTGTCAACTACCATGTAAGCAAAATACAGTTAAGCAGTTGTGATCTGTGTTAATACAGTTCTTCCTCTTATTTTTTACATTTAAGGTCAGTAATTATTAAGAACATAATAACAGCTTATGCAGCAGCTAAAATATTTATCATCTTACCAGAATGCCTTAAGATGTGACACATGATTTTCAGCCAAAATCCAACCCAGCTTCTGATCTCATAAGTGTAATAATGAACCCACAGACACCTCTAACAACAAAAGTATTGCATAACTCTTTGCAATGGGACACCCAGTAAAATACAGCATAATACACATCTACATACAATAGTTCATCTTTGTTCAATCATTTTATGGTAGATGCTCTTCTTTGTGGCCATAAAACCGAACCAGCAGAATTAGAGGACACTGGAAAATAGAAACTATGCTATTTTTCCACATCATAAAATAAAATAATTTTTTAAAAATTTCATTTCCATCGTACTAGTGAAGCACTGCAGTATTTATTGTGTTTCAAGGAACCAGTTTACAGAAATGTATTCATTATCATTCAAAAAAAGTCAATATGTTTGGAAAATTTAGCTTTTGAGTAACAACTTTTCCCTCCTAAGTTCATGAAATTAATTATTTGCCTTATTACACACATTTCAAGATATGATCAGCTCTTAGAACAATATTTGTTTATACAAATAATTAAAAAGTGTATATAGACATAAACACATAACCAAAAAAAAAAACCCAAATTATTAAAAGTGAAGGATGAAATGTCAGGACTTTTTCATGTTCTCTCTTATTTAGATCTTGTGTTCATTGAAGATGGATGTTTTGGGACGCAATGATAGAAGCAACCCAAGAATATATGTCCTCACTTTTAACTCTGCAGAAAGGATCCATCACCCCTACCATTAGATGTCTAAATATAGGCGTTCCCCTTCTGATATGAAAAAAGAGCCTTTTACATTTGGCTCCCCTTTAGAATCCATGAAGAGAAATAGGCATTTCTAGGCCGTTTCTAGATATGTGTTCCAGGATGAAGTAAATCAGTTGCCCTCAGTGCAGGTGTCTCTCTTCAGGTGCCATAGAGGAAACCACAATGAGTAGTTCAGACATAAACATCAAAAATGTGACACAAACTTTCTTCTAGTTTTTATATCTGCATATTTTTTTCTTGAGAAAATGCTTAGCTGGGAACAATCAAATGCTTTATTATATAGGGAAGAATTTCAGCTTTCAAAAGATAGAGTGAAATAATGTTTATATACAAGTATTGCCTAAATAAGTAGAAATTTAAGGATATGCAGATTCCCAATGTGCAAGTCAGTGATTTTTTATTTTATTTGTGATGTACCCAACAGTACTCATGTGATTATAGACACAGGCAGGTGTATTAGTACATCACAGAGTTTCTTATAAGGAGAAATTGAACATCTGGCTAATCTCCTGCACATCCCTTACATGCATGGATTAAAACTGGCTTTGCTACCTTGGCATCAAAGTAGCTTGGAGTGTGCTCCTTCAGTTCAAAGTGGTTTGAGTTTATTGAAGAGAACACTCTCGATACACTCTTTTGGAATGTTGGGGTTTTCTTTGTTTTGCAAATGTACAGTTGGAGTGGTGAGCTTATTAAAATGAAATTACTTTGAAGTAGTGCATTCCCAGCCACTTAGATGCAAGGAAATGTTAGGAGGTTTAAATGCAGAAGAAGCTGATCTGTGCGATGTATTTCTAGGATAAGTAATTATTTTCTTTTTATTGTGCAAAATAATGGAAGAGGGAGTAGATAGATATCTGCTCTCTGACTATGCAGGGAGATTTGCATCATTACCTTTGAGGAAAAAGAATGACAAGTTCTTTCAAAGGAACTATGGTTTGTGTAATGTGAGCAGCAATGGAAGACAGCTGAAAGGAGACAAAGACTTTTAACCATTACAAGAGGAAGGGCAGGAAAAGACAGGCAATAGAAATATTTATTAAAGAAAAAAAAAAGAAAAAGAAAAAAAAGAGCATTTACTTTATGAGAACAAGAAGGAAAAGACTTTCCAAACTGTTTGCCATGTAAAGAACTAGAATTCTCTTTCCAGTCTCATTATCTTTCTTTACTTCTCTGTCTCAATTTGTGCTATGAGGTCTTTATGTAGGAAAGACATAAAGTCCTTAAATGGGAAATTGATTTTGTGACCAAAATAATCTTTCTGTATTCATTCATGAGAGCTCTTAATACATTCAAAGAAAGTCAACTCCAGAACTCCTTGGCCATATTGCTGATGTAGGACTTTGGGAAGAAAAATGGTTACAGCTGAGAAAGGGAAACATTTAAAATAGTGAAGTGCAAATAAAAAGTAAAGGTATAGATAAATAGAAGATAAAAGAAAGACAGTCATGCCAAAAAAAAAGGGGGAAAAAAAAGTATGCCAGAAATGGATAAACAGCTTAAAATGAAAGTGTTGGGAAGATTGAAATAAAAGCACCAGGGAAGAAGCAAATTCTGAGAACAAATAAACCGAAAATGAGAGAAGAAATACGCAGTTAAAATAGTCAATCTTGTCAATAAAATATCAAAGCATCAGGCAGAATAAAAGCAAGATGGTATGAAGTCCTTTTGATTTATGATATGAGAAGGAGAAAGGGGGAGAGAGAGTGGGAAAGAAATTAAAATAAAAAAATATAGAGACAAGCACCACAGGAATTTCCTCTTTCTCATGTTTTCACATTGCATTTATTTTCAGGCAGCCTGTATCTCATATTTCTCTCCCTCCCATTTCTCATTTCATTCTTCAATAAGCTGTGGAGATAGTCCTTGGCAATTTTGTGACTCTCGGTGAAATGAAGTCTAGCCCTATAACAAACCTCTCTTTCTTTCACTTGAATGAGTAGTTCTCAGATTCCTCTGACTTCAGAAATGGTTGCAGTTTATTTCCAGGTTACCATACAGGAATGGGTGTAGAATGAGGCAGAATTGGTTCTAGTAACAAAAGATGTACAGAACCAAAATTTGAGTCATTATTATGAAGTGTAGCATTTATTTCAGTCTTTATTTTATAAGCAGCTATCTTACCTAAATATGAACCTTCAGAAACATATTTTCAATTGCTTGTCCATTTAACTAATATTTCATTTCCCCTCAAAGCCTTCAGAAGCACAAAACAAGTGGTTGTTGTTGATTGAATAAATACATAGTAAATACATATGTAGGTTACCATATAAAAAAGGGAGCAGTAAACCACAATAATTTACCAGAATAGTTTTAAATTGGGATTTCTGAAGTTATATTTGTGCTTTGTGTTGAGGTGCTAAAATTTGCTAGCATATTTTAAAGACTTAAAATTTCCACATTAAAGATCTAATCCATTTTTTGTGGAAATTTACTTGCGTTATATCTATCTCATGTTATGTACTAATGGCCATCATAATATTCTATTCAAAAACTAAGGGTTTATTCAGTTATATACACACAAAAGTTATTTTAAATTGAAACTGTCTATCCACATTCCACTTGTATATATCTGAGGGCCAAAAAATATTTTCCTTTAATTTTGTTCAGGGGAAAAATCCTCCCCAGGCTAAGATCTTGTATGTCAAATCTAATCTCAGGGTGAATTATAAGGTGATGATAATAAGGCTTTATATTAATGGAACCATGGTTATAGCCTTCACTATAATATGGTAACTCTGTTTTCAATTATGCTTTGCACAATGCAGTATATCTTCAGGAGTATCACATGTAATTAATCAGGTAGTGGTGTATTGCAGACTAGAATAAGGAGAAAGCCAGGCATTTGTCGTTTTACAGAGACAGAGAGGGATTTTATTAGTCATTTAGAGAGAGCAGCTCTTTCCTGCTGCCAGCAGATTAGTGCATGCTGGTGTATGGAAATTATTCAGTGTTCTATTTCTGTCCCTCAGTGATCAGAGTTTAAAGTTGCTCTGGAATTACACAGAGAAGCTATACATGATTAGTACAAAGTAAAATTGATTTAAAATAAATTACTACTGCAGGCCTCTTTTCACAGAGTTTCACTTTGGTCTTGGCATGAAAGGTAGATGGGTTTTTTTTTTTTTCTGTAAAATGGATTTTATCAATTAAGATCAAAGAGGTGTAGAAATCACAGATGGAAAAAATCTTGTCAGGTCATCTCTTCTATCAATGCAAGAACATTTTCTACAGCACATTAATATATAGTCAAACTTCACTTTCAAAGACTTGACTGAAGGGCTTCATCTGTTTCCTTTATCAGATTACTCCATAGTTAAATATACTTTCTTTATTCCTGACATCATCTCTGAAATTTCATTTACTTTTTCTGTTTTTCTTGAATTAGGACTTTTCAGATTTTTCTCACACCAGCTTTATCAGTGTTTATTTCCTTCTGAACCAGCTTCTGTGTTTGCCTCTTTCAGAGCCAATGTTTAAACAAGCTGTATCACTCTTTTATCTTTTAGCCTTGATCCAGTGTTAGTTAGTCTTCAAATGCACTTACTTTTTGCTGCTGTCATCTGAAATTTCCCCAGTTTACAGGCATGATTTGGCTTCTGTCAGTTCAAAGTGCCAATGCAACTCATTAGAGTTGTTCAGAAAGGGCTATTCACATTGTTGCCTACTGGAGACTCAACTAATGGAGACTTGACCTTGCATGTTTTAAGCTTGTTGTATATCATGCAGAAACTAGGGGGGAAATTTAATAATGACGGCTTCTAGTTGGGACCAAAGGGAAACTTCCACCCTCATAAATTAAGATTCAAAATGACTTCATGCTTCTGAGTATGTTCCCTTTCTCAAAAAAGAACACTGCAGTCACTTCAAGGCAATGATCCAGGAGGACCTGATCATGTACCTAGTGGTGTCAGTGACAATACTGCAAATAATTGTCAGTGGTGCAGGATCACATCCACACCCAGCATCCTTTGTTTCTCAGAAACACACAGAACTTCACTGCTACTGTTCGAACAGGTGGCAGTTACATACTTTTTATGTTTTAGGAGAATAGCCTCTGACAGCAATTGTGCTGTATTTCACCATATGCAGCCATGGAAAAAAAAAAAAGTGAAGCACAAGCGTAGAACAGATGTTCTTTACTATATAAGTTTAAAATACATGTGTATATCTATGAAAGATTCTCGTTTAGCCCTAGAAAAATCCTTCCTGAAATAAACCTGTAATATGACCTGTCTGGTCATAACTGGTTTGATCTAGCAGCAGAACTGCAATAGTTGCCTCTTTCTGACAGTAGCAGGGTTAGATATGTTGCAGTCTGTTATATATGTCTTTGTACCATGTCAGTGGTGATAGATTTGTCTGCTGCAAAACCTAATAATTACAGGAATATTTTCACTGTGGCCAAGCAGATTTAAGCCAAACTCAAATGCTTCCTTTTTAAAAATCACAGTATCTAACAAACTTCTTATCTTCCTAAATTTTCTGGGTTTTTACTTAGTGTTCTCAGTGAGAGAGTTCAATTATATCTGGTCTATTACTGAACTGTAGCTTAAAAATAGCTTTTTCAAGCATTTTTTTTTTTAAAAGCTCCTCCTGTAAACTTCACCTCATTATCAGCTGTACATGTTTCTTCTTTTGTAACTATTGAGCCTTTAGAGTGGTAAATGTGTTCTAATTGCACCTTGAAAATAGATCCTTCCTCATTAGAAATACATAGATTTATTCAGGTGCTGATTTACTGTGGAATGCTGAAGGCCTATGTCAAAGGTACACTTACACCATGGTCATCTTAAAATGAGCAAGAAGTAAAAACTGCTTTAAGGATTTGGGAATAATGTCTTAATATTTTTCTTACCTTCAAGACCTGTGTTGTTTCCATCATACTTATTTTTGCATAATTGTTTAATTTATTTTTAAATACTTTTTTTAAAGTGTGCTAGGTTAACAAAAGTCTTCCTGATCAAAATTGCTTCTCCAAAGCTTGCTGTTCTGGGTTGCTTAAATTGAATTAGAGTGTTCTGTTATGCTGCCTCCCAGGTCTTTAGGCATCAGTGTGTTGACACTGATACAGTGATATTCCTCATGTGTACTGGAGAATCAAAATTATAATACAAAACCAGACAATATGTCACAAAGTGGCATTATCAAGGGCTCAGAGTGGTATTATCAAGGGCTCAGAGACCAAACATATTCCACTTTCTACAGTTGAAAGATTTGTAAAATTATTTCTTTCAGTTGAGAGAAAACAAGCTTACTGAAACCTGCATGTTTGTTAAACCAAGTAAAATCAAAGTCTAATGAAGTCAGTAACATCATTTATCTCAACTTAATGGGTTTGATTTGCATCTCACTGCAGAAATTAGGTGCAATTTGAAAGGCTCTTTTGCCATAACTTAAAGCCATCATATCCTACCACAAAAAAAAAAAGGTTAAATTGTAACATCAAGCTTTTTTCTTTTTTTGGGGTACTTATCCCTTCCTTTAACTCTCCTTCTGAAGGAGAATGCATCTTTTCTTTCCATTCACGTGTTCTTTCAACTCTTTTTTTTCAGCTCTTCCAACCACTGTTTCTACATCTCTTTAGTCTATTGCAAGCCATTCAATTTCCAACCATAGAAGAAAAAAGACATTTTTATCTCCTCTTTATAATATTTCTGTCTATTTATGAAATAATTTGACTTCATAATTGATTTCTTTGAGAATCTGTAAGATATTCTGTGGTAAATTATTTGTAATGTATCTAAGCAACCCTATTCTGTTGCATTGTATACAAGTGATTACTTCACTAGTAAATCATTCTTGCTTTATATCAGATGCTTTGAATCAGATTTGTCATAAGTGTAAAACAAAATCATTGCTTTCTCCATCCAGACTGTCACTGCAAACAAACAAGCTGAAGCTATAGAAAGCATAGATAGCTTTGGCTCAATTCTGCTATCATTTATTCCATCAAAATCAACAGAGTTGTACCAATGTAAACCTGATGTAAGAAAGAATCCGTTTCTATATATTTACAAAAATCTGAATCTGATAGCTGTGTAAAAAGTATAAATATGATGATTTGCAAATATCACCAAAAGCATATATTTTATACACCAACAGTTTCAATTACATGCAAATAACATGCACATTATGCATCCCAGTGAAATGTGGTCTGATTTATTTCAGAGAAAAGAATATGATACTGGTCTAATAAACTGTTTGCAAAGTCATGCATTAATCTTAAATTATCAGAATAAAATCTTACAGAATACCTACTATATATAAGATAGGAAAACAAGAATGTTATTTAGACTCATTAATATGATTTGGTGAATAGTCCCCTTGTTAATACAACCTCTTTTTTTTTTCCTTTTTTTTACTGCTTAATAGAGAAGAAAATCACGTTATTCGGACCTTGACTTTGAAGTAAGTTTTACTGAATTATTCCTGATTATTAGAAGTATTTTCCTAAAAGTAAATGTGAAGTGTTCATTTTAGCATATTTTAGCCTTCTGACATAGTAGATGTCATGGAGTTGTTCAACTGGTACAGAACTTGACAAGCAATTCATTAAAACTACTTTGGTGCAACTTGTTTATAAAATATTCTGATATCAAACTGTCACATTGCAATATTAACCACCATGGTTTCAGTTTTTAAATTCTCTGCCTCTTCATTTTCATCTGGGGTTTTTTGTTTGTTTGGTTTTGGTTTTGTTTTTTTGCTGGCTATCTATTGAAAAAGTGTGACACTTCTGTAGGACAAGCCATGTCATTGCAGAAGGTTGCCTTGTTCAAGAGATTCTCAAATCATTTTTTCTATCTGTCTTTCTTCAATACTAATTTACTGGCATATGAGTTTCACATCTAAATAGTGATTATGAATGTGTCAGATTTTGAATGATGAAGTGCTGCAGTTGTCAAAGTTTATGGATCACAAGCTATATAAAAAAATCACTTCATGTAAGCTTCTTTAGGTTAGATATCCACAATTTCAGACTTGGACCCCGTTGAGTGAGAAGGTTTGGTTGTGTTAGTTAATGATAATTTTGTTCTATCTCAGTCAGTATGATTAAGTCTCTCAGAGTTTTGTTTATTTTAGTTGTTTTGGGTTTTTTTCTCAACTGTCAACCAGAAGCAATATAGCAATTAGTTTTCAAGTGGATGATTTATGGATTTGGGGTTTTTGCATAGGTTATCTGTTCATGCTTATTAATAGTTCAATATAAATCATTATGTGTGTCTCCAGAGGAGTTGAACAATCACAGTATTTGCACGGAACCTACAGATCTCAGGCTAAACTTTAATATCTAGTGACCAGTATGTATCGACCATTTGCATGTGCAAACAAAAGCAATATTTATTATTTGGGCTGTAGGCACAGCACATGTACTTTAAGATTTCAGATTCTAGTCCATAGAAAAGAAAAAGTCAGAACTAGCAAAATGCAGCCATAGCAGTGGTTGTAGAAGCCTTGCAATGAGAGAAGGATTTGCTTTGGTGTCCTGCTTTTGCTGAAATGCTGACCTTCAATGTCTGATTGTGGTTTCTTGGTAGTTTAACATAATGCCTTGATCTCTTATGTCATTTTCCCCCAGACTATAGCTACCTTAAGTCATCATGTAGCATCTCAAATAATATACTAGACAAAGATTCACACAGTAAGTTTAAAGAAAATGAGAAGATTACCCTAAATATGCTTTAAGATAAATGCACAGAAAGAAAGAGGAATAACATGAATCAACAACAAAATTCTGATGACCAAGCAATTCTAAAATTAAATTCAAGCAATATGACCAGAAGCTTTATAATTATAGCGACATAAAGATTTTTAAATTTTACTGCTCTTTATTGAAAGATGGGAATATCATGCTGTTCACAATGAGGACATTCGCTGTGGCAACAGATTACTAAAACATTCTTCCTGTCACTCAGAAGAGCAAGATCCAACACCAAATAAACACCAGCAATGCAGTACACATTCTGCTCTGAAGAATCAGGCCTCCCTTTACATATTTTCTTTTGATTCACATAGTTTATTTAAGATGCTTACACCTTTTTCTTGTTTGCAGCATTGTTGCTCCATGGCCTTTTAGAAGTATGATTGTAATGCAGGAAAATATATTTGTTTGTAAAGAGAGAAGGATGTAGCCATTGGGAGTGAACGCTGAGGAATCGAGAGTAGCAATGATACTGTGCCAATTGCTGCTGTGTTTTCGAAGTACTGACTCAGACTAAACCAATCTCACCTCCCTGTTTTATGATTGCTCCAGTTAAGCCTGTGTGTTTTCCCATGTTCTTACACATAGCATGGCTGTCTGCCTGAGTTAAAGCAAAATAAAAAAGGCATAAAATGTTCAAATAGCCACCCAGATTCCTTTGCTCAGCAAGGGATCCTGATGAAGGGAATTGAGATAGTGCTGTGTAGCCAAAATGCTGCTATTCTGATACCTCAAAACACCTTGGCTGCAAAATAGAATAGAGCCTGGAGGTGAGGTCGAGATAGAGTGATTTTTCATACTACTTAAATGTTTAACACTTTCTCTGCTTTGTCTGTGACTAGTGCCAGATGTCACTTTCTGAGACAATGTCCTTCCACAGTTTTGAGGACAACAAATGCTATGGATGTGATTCTGAGGATAAAAAATGCTAAATACGCAATATGGACAAGACTGTCAAGCTTGGCTCCCTCTGTCCTTTTCCTTTTAACACTCTCCTAGCAGTTTCTGCACCTACAGTCTCTCATACATTTCTTTCCATATCCATACAAGACAGGCTATGACTACCTTACTTAGACTTCTTGGGGAATATTTTATATGGATGGACTTTAGAATGATCTTCACTGTTTTAGTCTGGACCACCCTTGTCTCTCCCAGCAATTCCTGAAATGTCCCTGGGGAACCACACAACATAAGTACAATTCACAATAGACAACTTGGTTGTAGACTTCTTACTTTGGAGAATAATGTAGTAGCATTCATGGAGAACATTCCATGCTACATAGTGACAGAGAATGGTCTTGGACATTTTTGACTTGCTACTGTAGATTCAGTTTCACAGTAAAAAAATAAATAAAAAAGACTGTGCTAGTGGGCTGAAATGCAACACTCACCTTAATACAAACAGTTTGAACTAAAACCAAAGAAACACAATAAAAGCATTTTTTTTTCTGAGGGCCACAGATGAAACTCAAAGCCAGCTGCTGTAATGTGAACACAGGCAGACTATGACTGTACTCAACACCATAAAATACTCTCTGTCCTTGTTATCCCCAATATATGTAGAAATAACAGGTGTAGTTTTAAGTGACTATAAATAATAAAGGTCCTCTGTGCTGTGTAGTGTTTCAGAAAACTTATGTCTCCAGTCAAAGGAAAGAGAGAGAAAAAAAGGGGACATCCAAACTGGCCAGACATTGTCAGAGATCTTAAGCTGGTTAGAGATGAGGATCTCAAGTACTCTGTATTTGTTTCCCCTTTTAAAATAGTTTCCAATTACATTCTTAAAGTATCCCCTTATGTAGGAAAAAAGAAAAAAAAGACAACTGTGGCATGCTGGGTTTAGTCAGTAGGCAGAAAATATTTCTGCTACATAACATGATGTCCACTATTAGATTTTGCAAAACACTGACTAATCCAGTTGATCTTTGAAGTTTTCTAAAATGAGCAGTCAACATGCAACAGCTTTACAGCTCTTTTCTTGCTATTACCAAGGATTCGTTTAGACTCATTCATGCAGTCTGGTATCCAAAACATGACAAAAATTATAGGTTTGGACATTTTGGATCCTTGCTGCTGCTGGCTGTGGTAAACCCAGCTAAGTGTCCTCAAACCCTAGTCATTCTGCTTTTCCCTAAAGCTGGACAGGTAGCTTTTTCAAGAATCCTCAGGAGTAATACTTAGCTGTCAGATCAAATAAAATTCATTCTAATTATATTGAACATAAATGCTACGGAAGTTCCCTGGACAACTTTATAATAGGTGTGCACTGAACATACAGGAGAGTTAGTATTATTGACATGCATTTTAGGATTCAAGATCACAATTACCTTTAAATTCTATGAGAGGATCTGACTCCTGGATTTCCACAGTCATCCACCCTACTCTCTCCTTTCTATGAGGCATTTATTAGATCTACTTTGGTAATAACATTTATGCCAAATAATTCAGAAAAGTACCTTATTACCCTGCTTCCCAGGATTCAAATCATCCCTGGCTCTTTTTGTGATCCATCTAATGAGGGAGAGCAAGGATACACAGGGAAAGTGTGAATACCAGAATGTCTTCTTTTCTTTCCATAGAGCAGTAGACTCTGAGCAGTAATAGTATTAAATTACTCATTAATTGCTGAGGTTGTATTCTTTCAGAATTTCATTTGTAATAGCTATTCATTATAACAACGTTACAGACTCACACAGAAGTTTAAAATCATTCTCTTACTAACCTGAAGACAACTCTCAAAAACAAAGGCAAAAAAAAATATGCCTGCAGGGAAAAAAATCTTTCACATTCCTAAGTTTGGCAACTGATCACATCTATAACATCTTGAAAACACAGCATGTGTCCATTGTAGAGCTGGGAAGGCATTCCCCCATCTGTTATTTTCACTTAGCTGTTTTGTACAATATTTCAGAGACAACATTTTTACCTGTGGCAATATCACCAAGGCAAATTGAATGACATTATTATTATTATCATCATCATAATTATTACTGTTATTCATAAGATTGACCATAAATCTTCATGAAAATATTTGTGCTTGAGCTAGATTTCAGCTAAAACCTTATCATAAATAAAAACAAAAAAGGATCTGGGCACAGAGTTATGTTTGAAGTCCTTCCAATCTTGCTGACAGTCATCCACACCCGGAATCCTCTTCTGAGAGCAGATGCTCATCAGAGTAAGGCTTAGTCTTTTCAAAACATCCACTTGATGTTCCTTCTGAGTTGGGGTAGAAATGTTTGTAAGGGGTGTTGGTTAAGTCTGACCCCCCTTTAGGGTGTGAGGCACAAGAGTTACAGAGCCTTCAGGAAAGACCACAAGAAGATGTGTGTCTGTAGCCTGGTGGCTAATTCAGGTGCTTCTGGAGGGGATGTGGCATTAACGGGCAAATCCTCAGCTGCACCTAAAGAAGGTGTGCTTTCAAAGGGCAGCATGAGAAGTTCATTTTCCATCCTGTTAAAGGCCCTGATGCTGCTTCAATCATCCTAGTATATATTGATCAAGATCTCCAGCTCTGTTTTGATAAAATTTATGTATTTCTAAGACTGATAAAGCTGTGTTTTCCATGCTGCCTATTTAATAGAGAAAATAGATTAAACCCCCACAGATATTTTTTGAGTTATTTTCTTACAAAAAAGAAAGTTAACCAACAGAGCATATTTTCTAGGAAGGAACTAAAATGGTGCTTTCTAACAAGGAATTTAAAAGAAGTCTAGAAGAGTTAAAGTAAGAAATTTGAGTTACTGCACCTTAAGTTCATATTGTTCTTTACAAGTAGTGGAGAGGGGTGGGAGTCAGTGGATAAAGATTATGAAACAGAAGCCAGGAAGACACAAAGCAACCAAAAGATCCATAGGTACATGTACATACCAGTCATTCTACTATCAAGAATAAAATAAAAAGCCTTTTTTTTGGCAGACTTCCCACTGCAAGTGTTTAATTTCTCCTCCCACCTGCTTCTCCTCAGGAATAATGTAATGGACTGAGAAAGACATTTACATTATTCATAATTGCTATTTAATGAATTCTTGGGTACACATTTCAGAAAAAAATATCAGAAAGTAACATTCTCTATGTTCCCAGCTTTCTATTAAAAACTTTCCAACTGGAGATACTTGTTTCACAGTCATATGCTATTTCCTGCTTTTAGAGACAGTATTTTAAGCCACCAAATATATTTTGTTCCCTTCAGCATATCTCCTTATCTCAGCCAATAATAATCTTTCAGACAGAATCATTCTTTTTTAAATTCTATGCATATGATATTTGCTACATATCCCTGTCTACCATAACAGAAACAGCTTAAAAGTATCCCTAGGAAGTCACTTGACTGAAACATCCCTCATAAATTTAGATCAGCTATCTCTAGTTAAATTACGTTTTGCAAGGAGTTCCTCATCAGATCCTGCAAAATTATTTCCCTTATTCACCCCACAACTCACATTAAGTTAATAGGTCTTTAATTGGTTGCTGTATCTCAAGTCTCTTTTGTGTAATGTTGCCAATTTCCTGTTCTTAGAAGTGAAACAACTTCTCAAGCTATGGTATATCTCTGTTAAGGTTGATATGGTTATTACAGTATAGCAGTAGAAATTCATGTCCAAGAAAGCATGCACATGTATACACACAGAATACAAATGAAAGATAAAAGTTAAAATTGGTATTGGTAGAGCATTATTTGAGTGTCAGCTACTGCCACTGCATTTTAAAAGGTACTAATCCTGACCTGACAGAAGCATTCGTTACTTGCTGGGAAGGGTCACACTCAGGCACACTATGTGTAAGTTTGCAGGGCTCGTCACTTAAAACACCAGGGAATATCAGGCTTGACAGATAGTGGATTTGCATAGATGCTGGTGTCCTGCACCTTTTCTATCAACATTATTGGTGGCTGCCCTGGTTGTAAATCAAGTTCAAGCAGTTACAATAGCTTAAGAAAAACCAGGCTGAGCCCATCTGATGTTGAAACATCTGAAACATCCTCAGTCCCTCCTGTCCCCTGTCTACCCAGACCACACAACCATGAGATTAGTTGAACAGTAAGTAGCCTTTGGCTTTGCTCCAGAGGCTGGTCTGAATCCATAGCTGAGCGTGAATTGTTTGGAAACAATGTAAATTGTAGACTGGACAGTCTAGGCTTGAAAACAGGCTTCCCTTTCCATGTGGTTACCAAGGCAGGTACATGGCCGAGGGTCTCCTCCAAATCTGGGGGCTGTTTGGGGTCCCCACCTCTTACACAAAAGTGCCATATAATTAGGTTTTTTTTGAAGAATACATTCTGCATGGGCTAGAGGGAGAATAGTTTTCGTTTGCTGAGTCCATGACATAAGCAAGCAAGTAAAATTGGAAAAATATGTCTACTTTTCTTAATAAGAATGACATTTCAACTGCATTTCATGATGATCTGAATGACAAGAAGATATCTAATTTAAAAGATATCTAATTTAAAAGATACCTAATTTTGGGGCTTTTCCATTCTGAGCCAGGATTTCTGAGTTCACCATTTTCCTAGTTGTTCTGGTAGGGACCATTACAAACTTCTGTTTCATTCCTATAGAAACTGAAATATTAGCATCCATGATGAAAACAGAAATTCTAGGAAATATTCCTAATGTGCAAGAGAAATACCCTTTTGAGAAACTGACATCACTTTTAAAATACTTTTAGGCTAGCGCAAAACCAGTGTTCCTTAATTTCAGCATCTCAGTGAATGTGAGGTAAAACCAGTCCCTTGTCCACAGGAAGAGCATTAAACAGAGTAAAGAGAAGGCTCAGTGCAATTCAGTTCTATTGGTTGAGTCTATAGGGTAAGATGACCCTGACAAATTCAATTTTATTATGTTGGGGAAAATAATTCTTCTCTTTAAAAACTCCAGATTCAATTATAAATATAAGCAATTATGTTCCATTTTGCAGAAGGTCATGCATACAAGAAAGAGGCACATGGAATTGTTTCAAGAGTTAAATCAGAAATTTCAGACATTGGACAGATTTCGGGATGTACCAAAATCAGGCAGTATGGTAAGTTTTCATTCTTAGATATTAAAATGCAGTGGATCCTAAACAACAACAGTGAAACAAGAGTCCTTTGAATTCAGTCCATTTCCAGAGAAAACCTCATTCTGCACTACCTTTAGATATTCAGAAATTAAAATAAATTTTTAAAATATTTTCAGTAATCTTACCTATGGCAAGACTCGTTAGGTTTTTCAACTAGACCATAACTAACTCACCAACGTCATTATAGATGACAAGTAATTGATCTGTAGGGAACATATTTTAAATCTGTATGTGCCTATGAAGTCTAAAGGATTACAGAGAAAGCAACTCACTAATGTAATTTAGTCAATAGGGCTTTCTATCTAGCTAGGCAGATACTAAATTACTTACTACAAAAAAGGCCAGCTAGATTCACCTCTATGTGAGACAGTCAAGAAAGCGCACAAGGTCTCTGTCATGATGTGGTTTTTCTATGACAGTTTTATAAATATTTACCATGGGAAAAGTAAAAATTAAATCATCTAGAGTTTACTCTGTCATCATAATTCAAATTTATACACAACACTCATACACACAGTCATAGCACCCTAACTATACCTGATAATGAGAGCAAGGAAATAGTTGATTCTGCCTAATTAAGACAGCTAATTTAGTGTGATATATTTGTAAGTAGTAATATTATGATTGGTAATAATTTTATATATAAAATTTATAATGTTAAAGTTGTATATTAAATGGAACTGAGCTAGAATCATTGTATTCTATAACTTTTTCAGAAAAGCTGCTCTCAGACATGAAGAAGAGGTATTAATCAGATGTGAGGCCAATGGATTTACACCATTTACATCACCTTAATCCAGCAGAAATTTGGCCCTGATTCTTTGATGAACCTTTAGCTGTGATATATGTTATTTTGCACCCAGTTGTCGCTCATTCCCCCTTCTGAGATTTGCTAACATGTAAAGTTCGCATTCACCTCCCTGTTTGAGATTTGCTGTCCACATAAAGCTTGAAGTAATTCAAAATCTCAAAGGAAATCTCAGTGGACGAGTTGTGTTTGTTTCGCATCAGTGTTATGTTTTTGAAAGGTCTGCTAATAAAAGCTACCTAGAGGAATGGTCTATCTATAAGAGACAGAAAGTGATCCAGGTACCTAAATATAGGCATCTCAGGCTATTTTAGACAGCCTCAGGTGTCTTAGTCTACAGCACGATATAGGCAAGGATAACACAGGACTCAAAGGACACCTGTACCTCTCCTGAAAGATAGCTGGCATAAAATCCAAAGGCATCTGAAATGGTGCAAAAATGTTAGATTTTTGCAATTAAGTCCCACCCAACGTGTTACAGCAAAAATCACCAATTAAACTGGTCTCAGACCATAATGTCTTTTTACCCTATAAAACTCAGCATTAAAAAAAGAAAAAATGTAGTAGAAATGACCCAGCTTTCAGCCTCTTAATCCTAATATACATGAGCTCACCAGCCTGTAAAGCAAGGTAGCTCTTACAGCATTTTCAAGGAGTAGGTTTCCATGGTTCTGTCACACACCTGGCCCAATTTAAAATCCAGCTGGCAATCTCTATTTCAAAACACTCCATGTTTCAGAAAAGCAAGCTTTTCTCAATCATCTTCTCTTCTCATGCTTTTCTAAACAACCACTATTGAAAAGATGGCTATTGGTACTGGATCACTCAGCAATTCCTCACGTATGTTGGTTCTTGTGAAAGAACTTGGCTTATCTGGCAGCTCAGGTGAGGAGACTGCCAAAGAGTTGACTGTTCACAAAGAAAGAGTTGCAATGGTGCTGAACACCCGCCAGCCTGGCTCCCTGCAAAGCCATTTCACCTCTCTGGCTTCTGTGTCTCATGAGAGCACGTTAGTGATCAGCCTTATAAATGGAAAGCACATTATTTTAAGCTTGGTTTTAATTCTTCCTTCTTTGGTCTTCAGGAGAACTCAGCACCGAGCAAGGCTCCATGGGACAGTTTCAAAACCACAGGCGACTACCAACACTATACAACGATAAACGTATTAGACACAGAGGCAAAAGATGCTTTAGAACTCAGACCAGCAGAATGGGAGAAATGTCTGAACTTGCCTTTAGATGTGCAAGAAGGTGACTTTCAAACAGAAGTTTAACAAAAATGAAAATGAACTGAACAAAACAAGAACAAAACAAAAAATAATTCATTGCACTGACAATAAAGAGACTTTGGGAATCCTGACACTCCTGTCTGAACATTGTGACTACTTTATGTCAGGCTTTTCCTGTGCCAAATGTCAGTGGTTTTTTCGTACAGTATATTCCCACTGGTGCGGCTAGTGGAGAATCAGGTGTACAATTCTTACCATCGTGTGTTGTAAGTACCCGTGGAATGGATTTGTAAGGTAATCTTTATAGATAAACCTCAAGCAACGATTCATGTTGTAACAGCTTCATTTGGTTTAGTTTTCAAAAAACTTCACCATGAAGCACAATGTATATATTTATGCAGTTTTTAAAGTTTATAACAGTCTGTTTGGCCATTACTACACTTTTTACTTTATAATATAAAAGCAAAGTTTTTGTCATTAAATGAATGTCTGTTGAGCTACATTCTTCATTGCTTTAAATGCAATAAAGTAATAATCTCACTTTTATATGAATAATATATTTCACATCTTTATTATTGCAGTTTTCTCTAGAAAGCTCAGAGTAGCTTTCTCTGCTGCAGCTGTGTATAAAATATTTAAAATGTTGTATGGTGTAAATAAACCTTTGTCTACATATCAGTTTCTTAGTGCATTTTATTCTGTATTTGTTTATCTTAAATTTGCATATTTATAAAGTTTTCTTTAAAAACATACATAGCGAATATGTATTTTGAGTTTTAATAGTTTGCTGTTCTAGCTCCTGCAAAGAGTTTCTAAAGCTTGATTAGTAGGTTTGTAGAGTCATTCTGCTTTTTCTTAGGTATTCTTTTGTGACAATGTACCATATGAATTGGACTTGTCAGAATACTATTACAATTGTTCTGTTTCGTAAGAATTTTTGTTTTGCTGCAGAAAGACAAATACTGGAAAATAAGTTAAGTTTCAATGCTCTGCACCCAAAGAAAATGTTAATTCAGAATCATTACATCTTGTTCATGGTCTTGTTGCTGTATAACAAAAAAAAAAGAACTCAAAGATAAAAAAATCTGAAGTATTTTAGACTAAAAAAAAAATGAGTGTGTTTCATATTACAAATCAAGAGCAAATAATGATTTATGTTGAAAATATAGTTAAACAATCAGGACTAGAAAGACTAAATCCCTCTATCTATGCTTAGAACCAAAAGCAGATCTCCAAAATCTTTCATCATCCACAACACAGCTGGGGATGAGGTGGCAAGAAGAGGAGGAGATCTCAAATCTTCAGATGCTATATTTCTAGAAACAAAGTTTCCAAAACTATTTTAGTTCCTACTGTACAGAACTGAATATACTGCAGCCTACTAGCTGAAGAGCTCTTAGAAAGGAATAAAACATGACCACCAATCTGTTTAGGAAGAAAACAGACTAGAATAGAGGCTTGGCAGCGAGAACTTCACCCAGAGCTCCTTCTACCAGTGTAGAAGTAGATCATGATTCATCTGCTAAGAGAATATTACTTAGGACCAAACTTCAGGAACATGTTTCATTTTGTGAATCCTTTCTCTAGTCCATAACAATATACTTAAGTCATGAAAAGGAGTCTTACTCTGCCTAGTTTGAGTGAGCATCTCATGCAGACTGTAGACCTCTCTAATCTAATGATTTCACATAAAACATCCTTGTCTTTAAATTGGAGACACATGGATTTGATGAATGGACCACTCGGTGGATAAGGAATTGGCTGGATGGTTGCACTCGAACAGTTGTGGCCAACGGCTTGGTGTCCAAGTGGAGACCAGTAACAAGTGATTTTCCTCAGGGATCAGTACTGGACTGGTGTTATTTAACATCTTTATTGGTGACACTGACAATAGAATTGAGTGCTCAGCAAATCTGCAGGTGACACCGAGCTCTGTGGAGCAGTTAACATGCTGGAGGAAAGGAATGCCATCCAGAGGGACCTTAACAGGCTTGAGAGGTGTGCCCATGCCAAGCTCTTGAAGTCCAACAAGGCCAAGTGCAAGGTTCTGCACAATGGGTCAGGGCAATCCCAAGCATAAATACAGGCTGTGTGGAGTATGGATAGATAGTAGCCCTGAGGAGAAAGACTTGGAAGTGCTGGTTGATGAAAAGCTCGACATGAGCCAACAATTTGCAAGTGTGAGAGTACAGCCTAGAAAGCCTGGGTAGAATGAAAAGAATTGTGGCCAGCAGGTCAAAGGAGGTGATTCTCCCCCTCTACTCATCTCTCATAACACCCCACCTGGAGTACTGCATCCAGCTCTGGAGCTCCCAACACAAGAAGGACATGGATCTGTTGGAGTGGGACGAGAGGAGGGCCATGAATGAGCACAGGCTGTGAGAGTTGAGGTTGTTCAGCCTGGAGAAGAGAAGGCTCCAGGTAGACCTTATTGTGGCCTTCCAGTATCTGAAGGGGGCCTACAAGAAAGCTGGGGAGGGACTTTTTCCAAGGCCATGTAGTAACAGGACAAGGGATAATGGCTTCACACTGAAAGAGGGTAGATTTAGATTACAAATTAGGAAAAAAGTTCTTCACTATGAGGGTGGTGAGCCACTGAAACAGGTTGCCAAGAGAAGTTATAGATGCCCCATCACTGGATATGTCCAAAGCCAGGTTGGATGGGTCCTTGAGCAATCTGGTCTAGTGGGAGGTGTAACTGCCCATGGCAGGGAGGTTGGAACTAGTTGAGCTTTAAGGTCCCTTCTAACCCAAACCATTCTATGATTCAGCACAAATACAAAATAACTCACTATCAACCTGGTATCAAGTCCATTAACTGTCTAGAAAATAGATAATGTAATAATATTGAAAAATATCAGTTGATCAGAACTTGCTCTTTATCATGACATTGATACAGAAGGAGGCAGCTGGGTAGGCTGGCTATGCAGCCTCCTAACATCACATCTCTGATCAGAAACCTCACTACATTGTTATATAGCAAGTTATAATCTAAAAGGGTTTATTTTTCATTTAGATAAAGATATAACAGAAACTGCACATTTTGTAAAGATTTCATCCAGGATGGTTGACATCTCTTAAGCAGAGCAGGTTGTACAAAATTTCAAATTTTTGAGACCAAATCAAGATGCTCAGGTCCCTGAATCCAGTTAGAAACTTTAGTATCCTCTTTTATTGAGCTGAACAATACAAACCTAGAGCACTTTGGCATTTCAGTAACTATAGTGCGGAGATTATTTTTGTAACCTTTATATCACCTAATTCCTATTCAATAGTGGTCTAGTTACAACAGCAGAAAGCTTAGGGTAGGCTGCAAATTTACTCAGGAAACATGATAGATCAGTCTACTCTCAACACACTACTGCCCCAGATGTGCTGTTATTAATAACGCGCTTGATTCAGGCTTAGCATTAGCTTTGGTGCTTATGTACCACACAGTGGTCACAGATAGGCTTTCAGTGCATTGAGCAGCAATGTTCAATGCCTTTTTATTTAGAGCTTGTGTTGCCCTACCAAGGAAGTGCTACATGTATTTATTTTCCTATATTTTCTTATTTTTCTATGATTCTATATATTTCATATTTAGAAATATTAAGAACATACTGAATCCTGTGTATTTGCCTATGTATTTGACTGCTTCATACCAAAGCAGAGTTTGTTTTCCATAAGCAAGATGCTGCACATACTTAAAGTGTGCTGCTCAATGTGTTTGAAATGCTGGAAGTTAGACTGAACCCAGCAGGACAGTACAAATTTGTATGCCCTGGCTTAAATATTGGTAAACTGAGATGTTTGGCATTATATTATATGCAAACAGAAACTGAGTCAGAACTCCCCACATTATACTAGATGCAGAGATGAAAGAGGTCTCTGTAGTTTCCTGCCAGGGCAGGCTTGTATCGCTTGATGTGCCCTGTGCTACCTCATTTGGCCTCCAGCTGCGGTTACAGAAAGGTTCAGGTGTTTGAGGGCTCAGCTAACCAATGTTGCTGCAGCCAGCACTAGAGTATATTGAGGCAGTTGAGCTTATCCTAGAGTTTATTCTGATCCAATTTAAAATATATATTCCCTAGACACATATAGAAAAAGCAAATACTTTTTTGGGAAAGGCCTCGTTTTCTCAACATTTTAAATGCACATTAGTAATCACAGAAGACCACAGGCGGTTGCTCTATCTGTGTCTTCCTCTTACATGCATATGCAAAGGGTTTTTTTCTAGCAAGTCAATGCTAAACAAAATATGGCCTGGACTTTTCAGTGTAGGGAAGCAGTGCATACAGGAAATCTAGATGAGCAGCTATAGGTCACTCAGACAGCACTTCAAGATATCCATGATTTCATACCCAAGACTGTAAAGGGGGTTTGTTGTTGCTGGTGTAAAAGCACTCACAAAGTTATTTGGATTCTTGACAATGTGATGCTATTTAACCCAAAATCTTCTGGGGAGCTAAACTCTGAATTAGTCATTATTGAACTTCAGCCCATACTCTGCAATGTCTCTTATAAGAAGGAAAGAGAGACTAAGTGGTGCTACAAGGGATGAGAGGAATAATAGCAGTGCTGCCATGCTGATGCACCTTTGGAGTGTAAAGGGCTTAACGTTGGCATATATGTAATTCTAATGACTCCTTATGATGAAGATTTAGGACAAAGCTGTAACAGAAGACACACAGAGATAAGAGTATTTTCCATTTCATCCACTACTGGGTCTGAATTTCTTTATAAACAGAGCTCTTCTCTGGAATATGTTATCCTGACATCATCTGCTTCTATGGTGAGAAGACGTAACTCATCTAATACTGTTTTACACAGGATTAATCTGGGGTAAAAAACAAACAAAACAAAACAAAACAATCAAACTAAAACAAACAAACAAACAACAACCCAAACCAAACCACAGAAAACCAAAAGCAAACAAAAAAAAATCCAACCCCCAAGCTGCACGAGGTGAAATGTTCACTGATGCTTTGGCTTTTCGCCATTTCCCACTGTTGCTAGGCAATGCTGTACTTAGAGACCAGATTTAACAAAAGGTCTGCTTGCCACTTCAAAGCAGGCATCCATCTGTCACAGCATCGGCAGTGTGCTTTCCGTCGGGTTATGCAAAAGGATATGGAAATGTCTATCAGCAATCAGCAGATGGAGACATTGTGTATTGATAGTAGACTTGCAGTTCCTCAGGCATTAGGTCAAGCTTGTGCCGTGTCTCTGGATAAGCCACAAGAAGCAGTTTTGTATAAGCAAACATTTCCCTCCCTTGAAAAGTGTTATAGGCCTCTCTTCTGCAATCAAGCCCATTCTCATATGCTGAGAGAAGTAAACAGAGAGCTACTCAGTTGAATATGTGTTTGGGGAGCTGTGATTCATTTCGAGCCATGTCTTAACCAGTGCAATGCTGTAATCTTTGCTACTTACTTTTCTAGAAACATCTTTCTTTGCAAGGAAAGGCATCACTAAGAAAAATTCAATTGCTGATAAGAATGACTAATAACTGTAATAGTTCCACTGAAATGTTCTGTCAATTAATTAAAATTGTAAAGTAAAGAAAGAGCTATTTGTCTGTTTTTGACAAAATTATCTCTTACATGGGCTGCATTGGACCAGCCAGTGGCAATTATTTACTCAGATTAACTACACTACAGAACTACTACTCTGGTTTGTTCTGAACAAGTTTCAGTTTATACCTCATTATTTCTTATATGGAACAGTTAATAACCTTTACTGGTTCAACTTCTTCTCTTGTGTCTACAAGCTTCTGCTATAGACCCCACCGTTACCTATTTTTCAGGATTACAAACCCATACTCAGTTAGTCCTCACATGGAAGTCTCTCCCTGATTTTTATTATCTTTGTTTCCTCTACGGTATTTTCAGGTCTGCTAAAATTCTTAAATAATTCTCAGTAAACCCTGAACTCATTAGATCATTCTGTTCAGTCCCTGCAGAAAAAGGAAAAACTTAACCATTAAGCTTCTAAAATTACTTTCCTTCCAGTAGGGAAAACCCAAACAAACAAAACAAAACAAAAACAACAAAGCAAAACAAAACTCAAGATTACTTGAATTTTAACTTTCTTACCTCATAATTTAATGGAAAATACATGACCATCTCTTTGAGCAAGAAACAGATGGAAGACAGTAATCATAGAATCATAGAATGTTAGGGGTTGGAAGGGACTTCTGGAGATGATCAAGTCCAACCCCCCTGGCCAAAACGGGAACACCCAGGGCAGGCCACACAGGAACACATCCATGTAGGTCTCAAAAGTCTCCAGAGGAGCCTCCAAAACCTCTTTGGGCAGCCTGTTCCAGGGCTCAGTCACTCCCACAGGAAAGAAGTTTTTCTTCGTGTTTAGGTGGAACTTCCTGTGTTCCAGTTTGTGACCATTACCTCTCATCCTATCACAGGGCACAACTGAAAAGAGACTGGTCCCTTCTACTTGACACCCATCCTTCAGATATTTGTAAACATTAATAAAGATCCCCTCTCAGTCTTCTCTTCACCAGGCTAAACAGCCCCAGGTGTCTCAGCCTTTCCTCATAAGAGGAACTTCCTCTAGTATTTCACTGTGTCTCTTGAACTGGGGAGCCCAGAACTGAACGCAATATTTCAGATGTGGTCTCACTGGTGCAGAGTAGAGGGGAGGAGAACTTCTCTCGACCTCCTTTATCAAGAGTAGCCAGCATGGATCTGCTAAAGGGAAGTCATTTCTGACTAATACGATAGCCTTCTACAATGGTGTGACTGAATGAGTAGATGCAGGGAGAGCAGTGGATGCTGTCTACCTTGACTTCGGTAATCATCCTGACAAGTTTCTGCTTCTCCTTCTCTCTGATGCTGTGAATGTAGACTTTCTTTCTAAAGTTGCACTGCCATAGCAAGACTGCTAGAGGGTTATATACAGCCCATTGGTTGGGCTTTACAGTCAGAAATTGAGCAAGGACTACATGACTCCTTTCAGATAGAATAGTAGTAGTTTCCCACATCCTGAAAGTGTGCTGAATTCTGAGATATTGTTCAGTTTATGTAGCTCCCCTTCCTCTATCTGTGTGTTCAGAGTGACATCCACTCACCGGAGACAAGGAAAGGATTGGGATCTCTTGCACATGACTGTTCATTCCTGTTAAGCACCTGTACCTCAGGAGAAATGGGATTTAAGAGACAGCTCAGTGTTTTCTTGTTGATTAGCTTAGGGAGTATTGGGAAGCCCAGCTAGAGATGTCTTACTTTTTAGCATGCATTGTATAAGCAGATAATGTGCCATATTCAAAATATGCAGTCAACCTCAGGAAATAGGCACCTAAACCTTACATGATGCAATGCTGACTATGAAAAAATCTATGGCCTTTTGTGGATCAAACCCTGAGGAGTTGAAATATTTTTTAAAATCTGGTTGTCAGAATCCAATTTTAAGAACAGCAACAAGCTAATGTTTTTTCACATCATCGATTCAATGATTTATTGCATTATGTCCCTAGGCTGTTGACTCAGGAAATTGCAAAAGGTGGTGCCTGAAGGGCCTTATACTATAAAAAATAAACTGGAATTGATTAGTATGTATGTTCAATTTCTTACTCAGTGTCTCCTTGGACCTAACCACTTTATTTTCTGCTCTTCTCAAGAACTGTGTATTAGGAAAAGATTTTCAGAGCTCTGGTTTTAGTAATTAGGTTCTTAAATCAAGCAAGAATTAGCTATGGTTTCTAAAGACAGATAGGTAGAATCTATTCTATTTAATTTAGAATTCTAACTAAAACACTGTCTGGCCAATTTTTCAACCACGGAACTCTGCAGGGCAATCTAACTCTGCCTGTCATAGATGCCTAGGTTCTTTCTGTAACCTAAAGAAAAAGGGAGGCACCTCTGAAGCCCAGCTAGACCCATCCAGTTCTCTAAGTACTAACATCTTTCCATTGATTGCATAGAGAATTTAAAAGACCCCTGAGGGTAATAGAACTCTTCAAAATTAAGCACCAGATTTAGCTAGATTTAGTCATTAGCCTGTGAGCTAACATCTAAGCTCCCATTACAATCAGTGGAGAACAGGTCAATACAGTCAATAGAGCCTAAAGATCAGTTCAGCTTCTCCATTACCAAAGGCAGGGTGTAGTTAATATGTGTCCTACAGCTTTTGAAACATTTGCATGGGGATTTCAGATATGGAAGACAACATAAGGGAGACCTACACCCTTCTGGTGAAAGCAGTACCTCATTCCACACCTAAAATGGTACTAGACAGTTGTGTTTGGACAGGTGACTCTAGCCCCAGGGGAAGATTTTCCAAGATGTTCTGGGGTATCCAGCCTTCAACTATCACTTCAGAGAAGCATGGGGTTATGGGTCTTATGTCACATTTACCAGCTTGGTATGAATGTCACAGGTATCCTCACTATCACACATTGCCACTACTTTCTCTGAATCCACCTTCTCTGCTCCTCTTCTGAACATTTATGCTTGTTCAAACAAAGGATTCATCTTTTCTATAATTTTCCTGTTAGACCTCTAAATTTTGGATGTGGATGATCCAGGTTCTCATCCTTCTGAGAGGTAAAGAATGCACAACCCAGGGCAATCTAGCCTGCCAAGTATCAGCAGACTGTGAAAAAGCATATTCTGGAAGATCATATTTGTATCAGCCAAAGATGCAGGCATCATGGAGCCAGGAAAATTGCAGTGTTATGCTTTGAGCTCGTGTTATATTTCAGCCACAAATGTCTGATGTAGAATATAACTCTTGCCATACTGACCTGGCACTACAGTCTTTCTCTCAGAGATTCGCCTAACTATTGGGCAACAGTTAAGACACTTCTTTTTCTGTGTGTGTGTTCTTCTCACATTCTGATGTTCATATTTCTGGTAACACAAAGGTCAGACTTGAGATGAGAAGAATACAAGTGTGTTTACCAGGGATACTGTCTGATCCCTTAACTTCCTGAAAGTTAGAAGGTGGTGGTTCAAATCTTTCCAAGACGAGCAGGACAGGGAAGCCTTCAAGCTTCCTCATACTGTTTCTGACCATCAGATAATTATGCATAGAAGGAAAGACCCTCCCATCCTCAGTAGTACCAAAGTCAGTAGTAGTCAGTGGGTAGACTCAGGCCATATTGTCCAAGACCAAGTTACAGACTATGATTGCCACAAAAAAATTAAAATGGCTTCTCAATCACTCCCTTAACAAACCAATTTGGGCTTTAGATGCCACAAATAAAAACAAACCAGTTCCCAAGGGAGATTACAGAAGCACAAAAGGTAAGATGTTAGAGCATAAAAAAAACCAAAGCAAACCAACAAAACAACAATCATAACACAAGAAAGGAGGGAAAGGAGTTCTGTTTTACAGACTAACCCTATCTGTGTTGTAAATGATGGATTTCAGGTACTATATAGAAAACTGCATATAAAAATGAATATTTTCATTATCCTATAACTAAGAAAATGAGAGAATATTATAAACATTTAATAACATTCTAAAAGAGGAGAAAACCATTTTTCTCTACTAGGCCTGCAAAGCCAAAAAACCACCCACATTTAATTCTTGGTCTGAAATAACTTTACTTAATTTCATCATACATAATTTCAAAAATAAAAAGGTTCAGAATTATCTGCCTCAGAACCATCCTTTGATTATATCCTGATGGCTATCTTTTGGGGGCAACTAGCCAGCTGATTAAAAGGTATTATAACATTTACATATATTCAAAGTGAAAAAAGACTATTTAAATCTGACCTGGAAATTTATCTGGAAATTTTATTTTCTGAAAAAGTTCATTACAAAGATATGTGCATTGAACTAAAAGAAGATTTAAAGACTGTGTTCTTCTAAAGCTGGGATGACAATAAAGAAATTGATTAATTTTGGTAGGGCAGAGCAAGATCACCCTTTTCCCAGCAATTAGTATTTGTATAGCAAGAGGTCCCCTATTTTAACAAAGAAACCTATCTGAGGATGACAGCCTTCAAAATACTCATCAGAACTTCAGATCCTGAGAACTCAGTGTAACAGGTCTCCAGAAGGTAGAAAGAAAATGTCCTTCCTTCACAGAATGAATTCCAAAGACAGGGTACAGTTTTTACATCTGAATGGGATTTTGAGACCTCCGTTAGACAACCAGGCATGAAGACCTCTTGTTCCATTTTCAGTCCACCTAAAATCACAGTTTTGGACAACTTTAGAAACTTCAACAATCTGAAGACACCAGAGAGCTCACTGAAGCTACTGAATCAATAATAGATTTTATATGGGTATTAGCTGGTAGGTACTTGGCTACAAAATGCTAGACTTTCAGGTATTTTTTTAGTTTTTACTGTTTAGAAAGTTCAAGTCCGCAGCATTTACTTCCAATCTTGGCCATCCATGTGCCAAGCTATTGTGTCAGCAAGCAAAGACAAAAGCAGATGACTTTATGGAGAGGTGTAGTCTCTTAATTAGTCACTAAAGAATTTTATTCTCAAGGTATGTTGTCTGATTTGGAATAATTTGGAATAAAGGGTATCTATCAAAGGCTAGTAATTACAAGGAAAAAGAAAAAAAAGGCACAGGATACTGTTGGATATCTCTGCTGCACGCTGCTATTGGTTCATCCCTCCTGTCTCTCCACATGGCAGTCCTGCTTGGACATACCAACTGGTTACTCGAGTTTGATATCATCTGCAAACCTAATAAGAATGCACTACCTTACATCTTTGAAAATGATGATAAACTGGACAAGTCTCAGGAGAGACCCCTGCAGTGCTGCATTTATAGTCTACTTCTAAACCCACAAACCCTTTGAGCCCAACCATTTTTTTACCCACCCTGTTGTCCATCCATCCATCCATCCATCCATTCACTGCCATTCCATTAGCATCTTAACTTGGTTACAGTCCTTCTAACAAGACCATAAACTGCCAGCTCCCACAGCTGTCACATCTTCAAAGCATTTCAGTTCTGCAAGATTGGATCTCTTGAGCTACTATTTGGAATTTAACAGTCTGCAGCTCACACACTGCTCAAACCTCTTCCATAGAATAGTCAAAAATATTGAGCAAGTGATATTATTTGAGGAAAACTGTCTGAATGCAAGTATGTATTTCAGGTAATTAATTAGTTGTTGCCATACCAGCTGCTGTATCAAGAAATGCTTGTCAGCTTGTGTCCATATTTGACTTTATCACACAAACCAAAGACAACAGAACATATTTATCTTTCTTTAATGATTGTGTTCTGACTATTAGTGACCTGTGCTGACTTAGATATTGATTTTAGTCTTTCATAGGGTAAATATTGATACGGTTACAACTTTTATCAAACTTCCAGGTTCCCTTTCTACACAAGATAGATGACTAAAATTCATTAAATTGTTGACTAAGAATGATGTATTTTTTACAGTGAAACTGAGTAATTAAAGTATTTTCCATTATTCCAAAATATCTCTTTTTAAAAATGATAATCACTTACTAAAAGTTAATGATAAATACCTGTATAAATGATATTTCAAAATGCTGATACATTTATTTTCAAATATAGATTATGAACATTTTTTAATATTATTTTAACACAGTAACTGTGTTAGATCATATTGTTATTAGTCGTAACTCACTGTTGGATTAGCTAAAATGGAAGTAATGGCACATCAATTAATTTTGCTTGTTTTCTTGTTTCTGGTGGGGAAAGCAAACACACCTTCTACTCTCCACCTGCTTGGGAACATCAGTGGCTTCACAGCAAGACTCCTGCCCTGGGCCTGCTACACTGCCCACTGACTGCAGTCAAGGGTAAGCAGTTAGACTGGAGTGGGGAATGTGAAGGTTGGGCACAGAAAGTTTTTGATCAAGGTCCACAGATCCTGTTCTGATGCCAGACCAGAGCAAGTGAGGGAAGACCAAGGCAGAAGCAATCTCATACAAAAGGGGTGGTCCAGCAACAGCATAACTGTCAATTGCCAGGAGGTTGCTTCATTTTTCCTGATTGTTTCTCACAGGTCCTGAGAAGCTATACACTGATGCCCTTCCATTTTCAAACTCTACCAGGAATAGAGCCTAAGCCAGAGGTGAGTTCAGGAGGAATCTGTCAACATGTCCTTCTCTGCCTCAAGTTCCAAGTCCTCAAGTTCTTTCACCACCAGCTCTAAATTTCTATCCTCGGTGTAGGGAGTAGCCTAAACCCATCTCTTTCCTTTGCAGACTCATGTAGAAGTGAGGCAATTACCTACACTGTAATTCCCTTTGATCAGAGAAGGGAAAAAGATGCCAACACCGACATACCCTACATTGTACATCTTCATTCTTCTGAAACTGAAGCAGAGATGACTGGATACCATTGCTGCACTCCAGCATGAAGATCATCTTAGTGCTAGTACTTACTCTAAAGCATGAGAGAAATGAATTCTCTATGCCTCCATCCTTCTCTTGGGCCTAAAACTAATGAAGGGTGATGCTACCCTTTGCCTGGCACCATTGCTTCACTGTGATGTGTAGAAGAAAACTGATGGTTCTGCCTTTGCCATTGAACTTCCTGACATATCTTCTTGACAGTGGTGCTGATAATCTAGACACAAGAAGGATGAGAAAACAAAGTGAGCTGTCTCAGACATTTAGTGGAAATAGGAGTTAAATATCCCATTCTCCTTTCTGAAGAATTAAGACTGATGAAATCTCTAAGGGCTTTGTTGTGGACTATTATTTGCTGGCCTACTGCCTGAGGAAAAGTACTGAGAAGATTGAGGGGAATCTAAAAGAAAACAGTCTAAAATAGATTGGAAAGAGATAGGAGGACTTAAGTAAGGCTGCTAAAATTACCTTTTTGTCTCAAGAGCCTCTCCAAAGAACCTTTAGCTATTCAAGTCATCAAAGGAATTTCACAGTGATCAGAAATCAAATTATTACAATTCAAGAACTGACTATTGTAAAGTTTACTAACATTTCAAAGAGATGCCTCATCTCAGCAGTTGCTTTCTGTGTCCCAGATGTCTATCTGCACTCTCTGTGAACTGAGAGACAGTGGTATGCTAGTTAGTCCCACTTCCACATCAAAGCTAGTAAAATCAACTCACAGTTCTCTCCAGGTTGTGAATGTTTTATGAAACACAAGTTATCAACCTTGATTGACACCTCCTCCTGTAACCTGCAGCATCTATTTGTGACGCCGGCAGGCTTTTTAACTTCATACTACACAACCATAGCATCAGAGTCAAATCTCATGAAATCTGAATTAACCTGGATGAGTAAAAGACAAGCCAGTGAGTTCTTGCCAGGGAATACTTCAGCTTTATTGCAGCCACTTTGTGATCTTTGTCACCATAGATGTATGTGAACCAGAAAAATGTATCCCCTATCACCTAAGGAATTCTGGACAGGCAGAAAGGCTGGAGGAGAATTTATTTTGGTGACAGCTGGAGGGGCCTGGAAGGCTGTCAGGTCTAATATAGTCAGGTTGAGGATTAATTCCCACATGCAAGATGCAGGTATAGGCATGCAAAATTTGGAACCCATTCCATCAGGGGAGCAGCAGCGTCTGCTCTGGTCAGCAGGGGATGTGACATTTGCTACTGTACTCTGAAATGCACTGGTTCAGGGATTGCACTTCAGCAGAGTACTCTTGGAAACCTGACAGTTTCAAGTCAAAATCCTTCTCTTTTACACTTGAACAATACAGATTTACTCCCAAGCAAAAAAGAAAGATTACAATTGCAATTATTTTAAGTGCAGGTATATCACCTTACTTGAAGAGATAAACAACTTAGGCACAGTTTTGTTCTTTGTTATACCATCATAAATCTGGAATACATCCATGGGGCTCACCAGAGCTATCTCTTATTCATACCAGTGTAAATAAAGCAAAGGAAGTCTAGTTAGCTTTTTTCCCCATGCCAGTGTAAACATAGATCTACACACCTGATGTGTCTGTAGAGTTACTAAATTTCTTCCATCATTCCATCTAGATGTATCTATAATTCTCTCACATAAGTCAGGAAAACACACCTATACATTTATTTTCTTCTTTTCCAGGAAGATTCTAGTAAGGACATGTTGTTGGCAAGAGGCAGAAGCTGAACAGTAGCTGTCATTATCGATGTCTCAAATAATTTATTAAAATTTCCAGGAACATTAAGAATTTCAGTCTTGTTTGCAGCTTTTCTACAAGCTGCTCTTTCAGGTAACATCAGAAAAATGATTTATATTACCTGCAGTTAGGGCTTTAGCAATTCCTCACACTTATTAAGAAAAATAGATTGGGTTTTTTAACAACTAGTCATAAAGTTGTCATAATTGCAGTTTTTCCTACATACATTATTTCACAGATACACATCTAATCTTTTATTTCATGCATTCAGTCTGTTTCTAAAAGCCACAAGATAGAAAAATAACACTTCCTGCCTATCAAAGGTGTCACTCTATGTGTCAAGCTCTAGGCTTCTCACAGCCCATGAACCTGTAATAGGTATGACAAATTTATGTGGAGATCCTGATCCTGAATACCATCACTCAGCCCTCAACTGTTTATGTTTTCAAGAGCTTGAGCAAAGAGAGACAAAAATAGTTTTTCACCTGAACTTTTGCACATTTGAGATATCTTTATTTGAATCAAAACTTGCCATATGCCAGGCTGAGATGATATTTGTTCAATTTTAGGTTCTCCTTAAGAGACCAGATCAGTACATGTATCATCTGAAAAGTCTGAAGGGAGTATATGAGGGACTCCTCCAGCTTTGGAGAAGGACCAGAAAGCAAAAGTTAACCCAGCATGTCTCCAGCACACTGATACTGCAGATATGAGATGTTGCAAGGAGGGGAAAGTTTCACTAGCATCCTGTTCCTTGTTTCCTACCAGACTTGGCAGATTCTTTAATTCCTTAGGGCAAGTCTGACCAACTTGAAACTATGCCATCATAACAGATTGGTACAAGAATGAGGACATGAGACAATGTACAATATGTGTATGAAAACTGGTAATCCACAGATAAGCTATGAAATGATTCTCTGCCTTGAGCTTCCATAACTCTTATAGTGCTCAGGATCTGAAGTAAATTAAAAAACAAATAAACAAAACAAAACAAAACCAAACAAAGCACCAACAAACAAATGAAAAAAGTGAAGTTGCTGGAGTCTTGACTCTGACCTTTATATGTGTGTGTGTGTGTGCTTATGAGCATGTGTCTTTGCAGAAAGATATTAGGGCAGTAACTAAAATATGCTTTCTTAACCCTTCAATATCTAACAGCAATTTCATAATTTTTCTGTTAAAAGTAGTTCCATACCTTTTGTAAGCTCATCAGTGAAGAACAGATGCATTTATTATAAGTGGGGTTTTCAATAACTAAGAAATAAATCACTTTTCTTCTGTAAAATCAAACTTTGTGTCCATACCAAGTGAGTTAGTCTTTCGAATTAAATTCGTTAGTGCATGACAAATGCAAGAAAAGGAGAAATGCATATTTACAGGGGAATAATTTTGTTCCACAAGTAGCTCCAGAAATCAAGATTCCGTTACACCATTGCTGGGGCTCTTCATCACAGGCAAGTTACAGAAAAAAAGCATCAGGTATGCCACAATCAGCTACTCCCAGACTGCTGCAAGCAAAACTGTGAACAAGAAGCTAGATGGAATCCTCCCTGCTGCTATGCAAGATAATACTGCTGGAAGTGTCCTGCATTTCCCTTTGCCCTAACAATACCAATACTTTCAACATCATCTTTAAAAGGCATTTTTGTTTTGTCTTTATTTGGCATTGATCATCTCCGATTTTTTTCAATAAAAATGGACCTAGGTGAAGTTGAAAGAAATCTGAATCATATAATAAAAACCAATTTACTATTCTGCTTGGGGAGAGAGGTTTTCAATCAGTGTGTCCTTCCTGCAATGACTTATGGATTAGAAGCACAAAGGCTTTAAAAAAAAAATGAATAAAAATA
>JAAGNO010002513.1:122796-138944 GCA_033439905.1 Ceryle rudis
CAATTATATTATGTTTTCAGGCACCTATCTACCTGTGGTGTGAACAAAGGGTGAAGAGATGACGAGACATCACATCTTTTTCTCTACATTGCCCTTCATTTTTAAATGTTTTTAGGAATTATAAAAGACAACAGTAATTCATGAAGGGAGATAGGTCATACTATAGAATGATTTGCTGCAGTAAGTATGATAAAAACCTTCTAAATACACATATAAAACAAATGATCCCTTGACAAGTCCTAGACATGTGATATCTCAATCATTGCAGTTCCACATACATATAATAAATACATTTTACAAAATTAAGGAGATAAGAGAATTCATAGATACACATTTCCCATTTTCCCTGAAGTCATTAATATTCAGAAAACACTTCATTTTTTTTTCCCCAATCAGAGAATTTTCAGAGATTAGAAGGCTTGGGTTCTTGATAAGTTCTAACAGAATTTAGGAAATATATTACATTTTTTACTTTCTACTAAATAGGAGTATGAGGGATTAGCATGGAAAAGAAGCATTTCCTTATGAAGGGAAATCAAATCTGTGATTACAAATTTGTAGTAGCATATCTCCAACAGAGTATACTAGGGCTATTGACATTTACTTATGACTGCTAGAAAAATGATTTAAAGTATAGGAAGTTTAATGGACATGAAATAAAATTCACACTAATCCATATGTCAATATAATGTTCATTTGTTTTCTTTGAGCAAAGAGGATATCTTCCATATCAACCCTTTACAAAACAGTAATGGTACACAGTTTCACTGTCAGCCTCACCTGTCATACAATCCTCACCACATAAAAGAAATATACTTTTTGTCTTAATAAAAGTTCTTGATTTTTCCTCAATAATTTTTACTCATGTCAGCACCCAAAAGCTTCTCAGGAGACTCACAAAACCTCTACAGTCCACTTCTTTTTAATCATGTCTGATATATGCAAAGATTGCCAATGAGCAATTCAACTACATTTTTTTTAATTGAAGCAAAATTGTAAGTTGTTCTCCTATAAGGAACAGAATTGAAACAGTTAGTATGACTGGTTTTGATTCTCATTTTCATATCGCATATCAAGGTGTAAAGCCACTAGGTAGTGACATCACAAAACAAACCACACAAAAACAAGCAAACAAACAAAACCCAAAAACAAACAAGCAAAAACCACAAACAAAAGCAAAACAACAAAAAAGCAAGCAAGCAAGCAACCAACCAACAAACAAAATCACACCAACCCCCCCCAGCCAAAAAAAACCCCCCACAAACCAGAAAACCCTAACAAACAAATGCAGCAAAAAACCCAGGTGATCAAATTTGTCTTCTACCTACATTATTGATGTTTTTGCTAGCCACATTTGCAGTGGCTTATTGAATTATTCTGTCAAAATAAGAAGATCAGATTGATCTCTTTGAAAATAAGGGGATCACTTTCACAGAAAAGATTTATTGTTTAGGGAACACAGAGGTGCATATCCTGATTAGTAGACCCTAAACTGGCAAAGTAGTAAGAGAAATACCACCTTCAACTGCAAACTCTTCCATGTCAGACACTGTGAATGACCTTTGAAAATATTATCTTGCCATCTAATCTTGCATCTATTGAAACAACTTCAGATTTGTTTGCTGCAGAATGAGAATGCAGCCTTTTCTGCATCCCAGATATTTTCAAGATTTCTAGAAAGATTTACAGAGATAATGTAATGGAATAAATACTGTGCTAAACTGAAGAGACTGGTACATGAATTCACTTACTAAAGCAGCAATTAAATGAGTTCAGACAGTACTGGGTTTCAGATAGTATGACAATAACATTTGTTGCTGTGGACTCAGGTAAATATGAATAGATATGTGTTGTGGTTCAAGGGTTAACAGACTGAGTGGGGAGGACAGGTGGTAACTCTAAGACTCTGAAGAGTCAGAGGGCAGCTGTTATTCCTTCGCCTTCCCTGCCACACTCCATAATACGAGACAGAAAGTTTGGGGGGATGCAGCACAGTCCATCACCATCAAAGATCAGGTTTTCTATACAGTTGTATATCCTGTAATATTCCTTCTTATTTTTTTTTGTTCTGTTATTCATTAAAGTTATTACAGTCTTAACTTCCAAACCTGGTGAGGCATTTTTTTGCCTTTTCCTTATTCCTTTTTTTATCCTCCCCTGGGAGGGGGGGGAGGCTAATAGAAATCCTGCTCTGTGTTTCATATGGGCTTGCCCTGAGCCTTAAATGGAGACAATATGCATTGTCAAAATGCAGATTAGTTTGCATCTATTTTCTGGACTATAATGTCACAACAAGACTGTGTAAATATAAAACAATTTAGGCCCAACATGTATTTTCTCATCAAATTAAAATAAGAAATGGGTGACTATCTCATCCATTTTACTGCAGTTGAAGTCGATTGAGAACTATTACCCTGACAATCACTTTTTCAGAAAATTTTATGCAAACTAACACACTTATAAACTCTTTCTTGTTGAAGAAGGTGTAGCACTCCCTATCAATAAATGACAGGGGAAGTTTGGGAAATCAGCCATGTTAATGTTGGGCAAGAATGACTGGCAGTTAAGTCACACTTAAAAGACTGTCTGGAGGAGTTAACTGTCTGAAGCATTCACTACTCAGACAGTTGTTAAGAGTCTACCTGACCTGGAGGTCATTACAGCTTACATTAATTACTGCAATGATGAATACTCCACGCAATACTCTACCGCATCTCCTTAAAGTCAATTCTGCATTAAAACCTCCCTCAGATCTCAGGTCTATGGTAACATCTGGCAGTCAGGAACAGCACATATAAATGTATTTATTTTATCAAAGACAAATCCCCAAATGTTTGAACTCACCAGAAACACCAACTAGTTGGCAGGCTCAGCTTGTAATTTTGTCATGACCCTAAACATCCTTTCCCACATACTCTCTTATTACTAGCTATAGATCTCACATTCTTACATTGTTCAGAAATTATTCTGTGTGCCTAAAGCCTTTGTACTTGCACAGCCTAAGCAGTTTTTTCAACCAGATATAGATCTGCTAAGAGCTACATTAAATAGTTGAAGGGGAAATGACTAGTTGCTTACTTGAAATGAAGTACATCAGGAGTTACTCAAATTACTATTGTTTTTCTGACAGTAGGAGCTAGGAATATCCACTGTACCTGCACCTTGTACATCTGCAATAACTGCACCTCATAAGAGGTCTTTGCACTGAAAATATTTGAGTCCTCATATGTAACACAAGCAAAGGTTGGCAATAAAGCAAGGTGAGAATTTAAATGCCTTTAAAAAATTTGACCTAAAGAGACCTGCTCAATATTAAGTCTAAGGTGAGAGAGACCTGAAACCTATGTAACCTCCAGGGACTGACTTAATAACTCACACAGCTGCTGCAGTCACAGTGGAGTTACACCATTCTAAAAACATTTTATGAAACACCACAGTCATAGGCAGGAGGCTTTCTTACAGCTAGAATTCTTTCTACCTGGCCTTTATTTAAGATGTTTGCATTGTAATTTGTATTGTTTACAGTATTATTTCTTAGGCAAACTGAAAGGTTGTGACCTCCTCATGTCCTTAGTCACTTAGTCCTGTAAATAATGACAGGACTAGAGGAAATGGCCTGAAGTTGCAGCAGGTAAGGTTTAGAATCTATAGTAGGAAGAATTTCTTTACTGAAAGAGTAGTCAGTCACTGGAACAGGCTGCCCAGGGAGGTGGTGGAGTTACCATCCCTGGAGGTATTAAAAAAACATGTAGATGAGGCAGTTCAGGACATGCTCTAGGGGGATGGTGAGGTGTGTTTTTGTTTGTTGGGTTTTTTGGGGGGGTTGACAGTTAGATGTAGTGATCTTAGAAGTCTTTTCCAACCATGACAATTCTGTGATTCCGTGATTTGTGGGGACCAGCTATTTGTTTATTACCAGTGGATGAAGTCAGAGTCTACTCCAATGAGTGGCTGCTCCCCAGTATACAGAAGTGTTGACAGCCTGGCACTAGTTGGTAGACATTTGAGCCCATTGAAACAACCCACTTCTGTTTTGCAATGCAGTGCATTGCAGTACTACTACGTAAAACAAAATTAATGTCTGCTTTTCTTCAGATTAGTTAAAACCATTTGTATTTTTGGATTATGGCACACCAGAACTAAGAGGGTAAAGATAACCATTATCAATACATTAATTTTGATAGTTTCCATTTATCTATTTCCAAGATTGTAAATGTCAATGCAAACAAGGTCTCTTTATTGGATATAATAGATCAAGTGGACAGTTTCTGCAAGGAAATATATGGAAGAATGTAAAAACCTCTCTAAAGAATCATTAATAAATGGGTGAATATGCTTTCAATATAACCATGTTTTTTAGTAGTCTTATGCACCGCTTGCTACATGTACCCTAATGCAAAATTTGTAATGCAAGGTCTGTTCTTGTGTTGTATCACAAGTTATTATATACATCTCCCATGCTGCTGGTAACTGTGTGAGCTGCTTTCCTGAGCTATTTACTGTAGATATTAAAAAAGTGGTACATGACTTAAGGTTTTGATTTTTTTTACAATGGTGGCTTTTGTAGGAGTATGAAAAATAATGTTTCATTAGTCTGGTTTTGAATGTTTTGTAATTCTGCAACAACAGTTTGCAGTGACTGGCTGTACAGTCCCAGCAAATTGCAGATGTTTTCAAACACACAAAGGGGAAAGGTATTTGATATGAAATCCTAAAAGGAATTGACTATCTGCATTTGTAGTAATAGCATTTAATATTTTTTTTCAGGTAAGAGGGCCTAACTGGATCATCAATTATATCTTTTCTCCAGTTTCATGCAAACAAAAAAGCAACACCTTATAGTCAGTCCACATTTTCATGCTTTGACCAAAACCAACAATAGCTTTAATCAGGAGCAGCTTCAGAGTTTTGAAAATCTCAAGACCTGTCATTCTTAGGCAAGGTGGAAAGATGAATGTAAGCAAGACTTTTATCTTGATCTCTCTGTTTAAAATATGTATGTAAATGACAATGTGCATTTACATTTTCACTGAAGGAGAAACTGGGATCCACTTAAGAAATATATACTCCTGAATCTATATACTTGACTGCTCCTTAAATTGCTTGTTTGCTGATGTAAGAAACTCATCTGTCAGGTAAACAAAATGTACCTCCAGTACCCAGTACCTTTTTTTAAGGGTAGAATATTAAGGTATGCTAGTATAAACCTCTAGCAGGTAAGTCAAAGTGTAAAAATAGAGACTTTCAGGTGCAGAAATTAAAAATTAGATAAAGTAAGGTGACAATGAAATGACAAAGCAAGGTATCTAAAACTGCACATTGGCTTTATGGACTTGAAAGAATGTCATGTCTGATAGTATCAGAAGCCATACAAAATGCCTGGAGGATAAGAATAAAGAGTCAGGGTCAGTCAAGAAAAGATTATCCTTATCAAATTATACACAAGCAGTAGGAGACTCAAGCCTGGCTAGAAACCAAAGGGTGAGGTGGAGCAGAGATTACATGTGTTTACCTGACACTTCTTAAGGCTTTCTGCCCAATGCCTGGGTGAGACACATTACACTGAAGGGAAAAACAAGAAACTGACTAGAAAAGAATTCCTGAAATACAGAGTGTAGCAAAAAATCTTAAGGTCTTCTTGGCTGACGCTAAAGAACAAGCAAGAACTGTGTTTCAGAGCTTTGTCACATAATTCTATCTCAAAATCAGCAACACAATTGAGACAAATAAAAAACAGTCTTTTTTTTTTTTTTGGTCCCCACAAAGATATTTGAAATGTTACACACATTGAAGACCTGCTTGGCTTGTAAAAGAAAAAAACTTCCTCTGCTGTAACCTTTCAGAACACTAACTTTATTCATCTAGAAAAACTTTCTAGGTAAGATGTCTTGTATTTCATGCTTGTCTTATTTTGGAGTTATATGAGTACAAAAAGACCTTTAAGAATTGCATACTAACATGTATATATAAGGTCTTTTACATCTCAGTCAAGTTCAAAGAGCTTTAGACTTTATCACTATAAATATTGCTTTTAAATGAAAAAAATATTTTTAAATAGCAGAAGCTAAGTATAAGAATTATTCTCTAATTTTGCCATCCACATTTAATTACAAAATGTAAGGGCTAGGCAAAGAGATTTGTGTTACGTTGTTTCACATTTATGAAAAGTAGTATCTTTTTCTTCAATGTTTTGAATGTATTTCCATGGTATGCTTTTGTTTAGAAAAGAGTATTATGTATGCTTGTGTAGGACAGTACTGGCTGCTGGACTGTGTGGATCAGGCAAAATGCTCTGAGGAGACAGAGAGATTGAGCCTTACTTAAAAACATCTGAGCAAGAACAAGAAGAACTTCTTCTGTAACTCAGGAAAAGTGTGACATCTCAGCAAACTAGAAACAATGTCAAAGAGGAGACATACAAATTAAGCTCAGAGAGTACTGTCATTCAGGAAGTCACTGAAAGACTGTTGGCCTCAGAAAATGCACAAAGACTGACCCTGTCTCTTTGTGAGATGGGGTCTTCTTACCAAGAAATTTTATTTCTGTTGTTTCTTACTCCACATTTTCTCTAGTGTATGCATTCTAATAAAGCTTAGGTTTGGAGATTCAAATCCTACTATTTTCAGAAAAAACACACTAAGAAATAAATCTCCCTCACTACAGTGGCTAGCTCAAGTTGCCCACTAACAGCTGTTGTTTAAATTCTTCAGTTAAACTTGAAACTCCACAGGAATTATTTTCAAATAGAGGTTATCTAAAGACGATATATTTAATTTTCTAGGTACAGTTCACATCCTTATATGAGAATGCTTAGAATTTGAAATAAAATCCTTTTAGTCTCATCTCTACATTACTAAATTTATCATGTGAGATGAAGCCACATGCTTCTGACATCTCACAGCGGTTCAGTCAACAAAGACAATTTATATGGGCTAAACCAGGGCCAACTTCTGTACCCCACTCCATGCTATTTGACATTAAAACAAATAATGATTTTTTCATAAGCATATCTGAGAGAGGAATAAATCACTGTGGATACGTCTTATTTGCTCACATAGCTTCCATTCTTCCACTAGGTCTCATTTCTTGCCTGCTTCCTTCCCCTTACCAGGATTCTACCCGATTCTCACTGCATCTGTTTATGCCATTCACTATATGTTCAGTGCCTGCCTGTTTTTTCTACATTTCATGCCTAACATATACCTCAGCTATTAATAAGGTTCTTGGTAAGGTCAGTGAGAGCAGAGCTCTTCTCCAGTGAGTCAGGACGGTATGGCAGATGGTGTACTGATGTGCTAATTAACTGGCTACTTTACCTGGGATCTTACTATTTCTCACCTCATGCTGTTAAGAACTGAGAAATAATGGAAAGGGTTAATGAGATAGAAACTTGTTCAGGTGGTCAAAACTTCACTGCATTTCCTGAACGCTAAGTGACACCTCAACAGTCAACAGCAAAAGGGATGAAAGAAACTGCCATGGCTGCATGTAACCTACATTACAAAACCCTGCAGACTCCTTTAGGACTCAGGTTTCCTTGAAAATTTTAAAGAACAGAGGTAGGCTAATGTTGAAGGAGAAATATTGTCAAGCTGATATTGCCAAAAACACCAAAGGGGAGAAATGGTAGTAGTGCAACAGCTGAAAGGATAGGGAGAAAAACAGAGTCCTCTACCAAGTAGTCATCCTCACTGTTTCCCACCTTCTCCCAGGGTACAGAAAAGAATTATCCAAGATTAATCACTCACACACTTAGTTTTTTCTTATCTACCAAAGTTTCAACACATTTACAGAGATAACAGTTATCCACAGGTAGCCTCAGCATCCTCCCTTCCAAACAAAAGTTCTCTCACCTCCAGCTAGCAGCCTTTTACACCAACCAACAGGAAAACTTAGGAATAATTTTATTCCCACTTTACTGTGTCATCACTAAAACCTTGCACTGCCACATGGAAGTCCTGTGATGGGTTTACCATCATCAGTTTATGTTCAACAAAGGTGTTGTAAAGCTGTTATTCTTTCTTCTCAGACCTTAATTTAATTACATTTTTCTACCACAAATGAGAACACTGCTCCTTTTCCAATATTATGATGCCTACAGAAATTCATAGTATCCTCTGATATCCTGACAGTCTTGCTCATTCTCCTGTCATTTTACTGTTTCTTGTACTCTCCCTTGTGGTTATACCCATCTGCTTTCCATTTCTTTAGTCTTATGCTGAACACTGGCTAGATCGGGGATTATTGCTTTGTTCCGCATTTGAAAAGTGCATAGAGTTGAAGTAGGTCTTCTGGCTAATGATTGCAGCTCCCAGAAGCAATGACAATACCAAATAAATTAAACAATGTTAATCATAATATTAGTCACTTCATTCTAGAAGCTGAACAATATCCAAAGACCATACAGTACCTCTTCATTATTTCTGAATTTGTGGGGATATTTATAGGGATGAAGATTTGAAATGTTAACAACCTGTGCACAAAACAGCAAATAGCCAGGCTGAAACAGACCTTTCAAGCAAAGTAAAACAAATCTCTGGTGGATTCATTAATGACAATATTTGGCAGGCCATCAGTCATTGTACATCCTTCCAAAACTTTATATGCATCTCTACTTCACACACAACCCTGTGAGCTTGAATACATTTAAACTACATCCATCTGCTTTTTGTTTCATAAGCAGATACATTGGAGCTAAAGTTATACGTTTCATTCTATGAAATTGTAAGTGAAAGTTTGCCTAGGAGTCAGTAGGGAGCAGGTCAGGATTATACTACATAGTTAAAGGTGCCTAGGTAATTTTGAAAATCTCTCTAACATCCTATCTACCTCTTAAATTCCTTGGGAAATATGACTAATAACTATCTTGGTTGGCCTTGGGTAAATTACTCATTCTTCGTACTTGGATCAAACTATTTTAAAGGTACATAAGGGCTGAGAAACTGGGAAGGGTCCAGTGTAGGGCTACTGAGAAAGTCAAAGGCTGATAGCACATGGCCTATGAGGACAGGTAGAAGGAGTCGAACATGTTTAATTTGACCGAAGAAATGGTGAATCAATTACCTACCTACCACTGCTCAAAGCAATTACAGAAATTGTGGAGCTAAGCCTTACTAGGAAGTGGCAAGTGATATAAAATTAGCAACCACTACAAGTTGTGGGTTTAGGAAGTTCAAATTGAACACTAGAGGAAAAAGAAAAATTATGAGAATCATAGAATTTTTCTGATTTCAAGAGACCTTTAAGATCATCAAGACCAACTGTTAACCCAGCACTTCCAGGTCATCACTAAACCACGTTCCTCAGCACAACATCTACATGTCTTTTAAATAACTCCAGGGATGGTGACTGCACCACCTCCCTGGGCAGCCTGTTCCAGGGGTTCACAACACTGTCAGAGAAGAAATTTTTCCTAATGTCCAATCTAAATCTCCTCTGGCACAACTTGAAGTCATTTCCTCTTGTCTTACTGTTTGCTACATGAGAGAACAGACCAACCCCCACCTCAAAACAACCTCCTTTCAGGTAGTTGCAGAGAGCAATAAGGTCTCCCCTGAGCCTCCTTTCTTCCACGCAAAACAACCCCAGTTCCCTCTGTCACTCCTAACAGAACTTGTTCTCTAAACCCTTCATGAGCTTCATTGCCCTTCTTTGAACACACTTCAGCACCTCAGTGTACTTCTTGTAGTGAGAGGCCCAAACTGAACACAGTTCTCAAGGTGCAGCCTCACTAGCGTTGAGTACAGGGGGAATCAGGAACTGAGCAGGTTAGTGCAGTAGTAACTCAGGTTGCCTGGAGAGGTTATGGAGTCTCTGTGCTTGCAGGTTTTCGGGATTTGATTGGACTAAGCCATGGCTGATCTGTTCTGGTACTGGCAATAGGTCTGCTTCAGGCAGGGAGGTGGACTCAAAGCCTTCAGAGGACCCTTCCAGACAACATTTCTATGGTTCTGAAATTCTATGATGCAATTTTTTTAAAGCATCAACACACCATACATTTTAGAAATGCCAATGTCCCTTTGTATCTTAGTTAGTCAACCGTAAAATGAATACCATACCTCCCTAATTTCCAAGGGGACTGTCTGGATGAATGAGCTAATTAATTATGTGAAGCTGCCATCTACTACAGTTATGAATACCAGAAGAAATGTTAAAAAAAAAAAAAAAAAAAAAAAAGCAAACCACCCTAAATAAAAATGTGTGACAAAACCCTCCACTGGTCTAAACTGCTATAACTCTAATGACTGAAACAATATTACACTAATTTACTCCAGCTGAGCTACCAGCCCTAGTTGTTTATTCATCCAAATGAGCAATTGTTAAGTTGAATGCTGCTCAGTATGAATTATTGAAGTGAGGAATTTTTACACTCTAAATATTGGCTCTCTAAAAAGCGATGTTTGCCTCAATTTAGTATCACCATTGGGGAAACTTCAGAGGGTTGTGAAGAACTCCAGAAAGAACTATGCTTATAGGGCTATATTCACTGAAGACTAGTTATAGTAGTGGACTGCTAAGGACTAAATAAACATACATACTTTGCAGGAAGAGAGACTATTTATCACATTCTGTTAAAAATTAGCACTTGACAATTCTAAGCTGTTATATTCCTTCAAAACAATTTCTATTTTTAAACTGTAATGCCTTATGCAAATCTGAGGGACAAATAAAGGACCCTTACCATACTTAATTGACTTCTGTGTTTGCCTGAGAAAACATTGCACAGTCAAGCAAAGCACCATAAATTTAAATGGTTTTCAAACACACCTCCCAGGAGATGGAAGAAAAGTTCATGAAAAGGTCAAGACTGCTGTTGTCAAAGTAGTGGAATCAGTGCCTGAGAAGAGGACCATCATTCATAGGGAATGGAAGGGTGCCAGATAATGATGCTGCTGCCCAGACTTCTTCAACCATTTCTTAAGGGGACTAATTTCTTAAGGAGCTCTTAGAGAATTATGCTGTCTCCTTGAAAATGGGGCATCACTCCAGAAATTACTTCCATGGAAAGAAGTCTTTTTTGAGAAGCCAGGTCAACTTCACAGGTAGTCTGGTGGAAAGATTGAATGAGATAAGCATTGCAAAAGGGCTTAGATTAAGTAAAGTAACTCTTTATTGCTATAGAAAGCCATCTGAGCTTTGAAGAAAGAGCAGGTGATTAATTTAATATGGTAAAAGATACTGCTAGGATTGGTCAGTAATTAATTAAATTGGAGAGTAGTGCTCAGGTGAAAGACTGAGCAAAATCCAATAGACTTAAGAGCATGCACCAGTGAATTAACCACTGGCAATCTGAAAAACTTCCATGCTGTCATGTATAAACCCCATTTACTAGATGATCATTGCATGGTGGTACGGTCCAAGAAGCAGGAGGTAACAATGCTTCTGTTCACAAGTCTGGCACTTGGAAGCCCCTGAGGGAAAATACTAGAAATAGAGCCTCTTCTTTAATAGTAATAAACTATGTTCATAACATAATATAGGATAATAGTATCATTAACAAAGAGAAAATAATGCACAAATACAAACCTCTGTGTCATCTATTACTCTTCTTCCTAGGAGATTACCTAAGGCAAGACAGTGTCACTCTCTGCAGACCACACAACTCTGTCCTTTTAGTATATCCCCAGCAACAAGAAGGGAAAAGCAGAAAGGAGCACAAGCAGAGCATGTCTGTGCTGATGACCTGACAAGCCCACACTCACTGACAAATTCCTTCAGAGCTGCTATGACTGTTTCTATAGGGATGGCTACTGCCAGCCTCACATTCACATTGTCCTTCTAAGTCAGTGCTGAATCCAAACCACAGCTGCCCTTAGGGGCTTACTGTCAGGTGAACATTCCTGCATCCAGATGGGTTTGCATCTTCCAACCCCTGCATCTGGCCCTGATGGACACCAGCAAACCAAATACACTGGTGTCTACCACATACAAACACACTCAATATAACTGACTGCTCTTTGGTTGCCTTAATCACGTATTACCTCTTCCTCTGAGTTTTCATGATTTTCCCTACACTAGTCTAACAAAATAAGAACCTCTGTTAATTTCCAGTACAGTCAGTAAAAACAAGTGATGTGCTTGGAATGTAATAGAAGATATTTACTAGTGGATACTGTGATGGCTATCCACATATTGAGAAACCAAGGCTATCTACTGTATGCACTGAGTGAGGCAAATGCCCAGGGAAAAATAGCATGCAATTATGTGGTTGAAAGCTATCTTAATGTATGTGCACCAGAGGAACTTTGGTGTTTCCAAATTTTTGAAAGCTTGATTTTTGAAGCCTTGATAGTATTCTTTTAATATATTTTTTTAATCTGTCCTCATGAACTCCTTTGTGGGTTATAATTTCAACTGTCATATGAGTCAAGAGGAAAACTATTATGTAGTGAAAAAAACCACATGCAGACTGAACTGGATAACTGATAGCACCAGCAGGTTAGCAACATTCAAGATTTTGTCCATGGTACTAAACAGAAGTGTTACAGGACATAGGTACTTACCTTAAAAGTTGTTCATCTACGCTTTGTACTTACAGCTTGTTAGAACAGCCCCTGACATGTTTTCCCTTGGGCCAGATAGCCTTCTCCCAGATCAGCAGCTGGAAAGTGTCATGCATGGCCAGAGACAGGCAACAATCAAATTGGGTGCAGCCACTCCTTCTAGACCATGAAGCATGAATCAGTTTAGATGTGGCCAGACAGTACTAGCTGGCTTCACAGCCAGCACTTGGGCACTAGCTTGTTCAATAGTATAAGGGTAACCTATCAGCTCTTCCTTCACAAGCTAGTTTTACCCCAAATGACACTTTTCCTCACCTTTCTCCTCTTTACTCCAGTTTCATTCAGTTTCCCAGTTTCCCCTCTCACCTATTCACTTCCAAGCTCACCACCCATCCCTATGGCATCAATGCCCCAGCTGATAAGTGCTGATGTAGTGCAAGGCTAGAGGGACATTCACTGTGAAGGTTTAAAGTGCAGGGTCAAAAACTCTTGGAGCCCAGTCAGGAACACTGTCCATGGCTGACAACTCAATCTACATTATACACCAGCCCACAGTATCTTCACAAACCAGGTACTGGCATTATACTCCCATCCTTTGCAACTACAATAGCTGCTGCAGCTACAGCAGTCTCATAACCAGAAATTAGAATGAACGTACTTCCTTACAAGCTATTTATTTAGTGGCCAGCATACCAAGTATTATTTGCTGCAGAAAATCAGGAATAAATGCACATTCACAAACCTGAGTGCTTTCAGTTTGTGACATCTCTAGTTTTTAAATCAAAATGGGGAAAACCAACAGAATACGTTGCAAAATTTTCATTCCAATCTGCTGTAATGTTGAGAATAACCTCCTCTTTTATCCTGAATCTGCTTTTGTTAGCAAATTAACAGTTAGAAGAGCTGAACGGTGAGCTGTATGGTTCTGCTGTGGAAGGCAGGACCACAGTTCTCATATGAGACAGTGAGCCCACGTTCACACGTGCTCCTGTGAATGACAGTTCTGGCTCTAATAAGAACTGTGATACTTCGATGCATTTGCACACAGTGTGATGAAAATGTTATGCATTATAACCTGAAAATTATATAAAAATGTAACATAATTTAATTGTCTCTGACTACCCTTGTTTTTTAATCCAGAGTTGAAAAGAGAGAGAGATCCCTATCTATCTGTTTTATAATATGTTAAACAGTTCTTGCCAGGTGTTTCAATAATTCTTATTTAATTTATGAAAGGTTAGAAAGCTTAGAAAATGGATGTCCTATAAAATAAGAGTTGCATTTCATGGCAAGCCCAAAAATATTTCAGTACAACCGTGTTAAGCTATTGGGGTACCTCTGCCATTTCTTTGAACGAAAGAATTCCTTTCAGTTCTGTTTTAGGGTTATCAGAGGCTCTGGTAATAGATGTAACATTTCTCTAAGTACAGAAGGAAGCAGAGAAATATCTCTACCTACTCCTAGAGAAGACCAATATGACAAGAAGTAGTTGATGTGTCACAGCGGAGACAAAAGGGTATTACTATATAAAACTGTGTATCCATAAATGTAATTTCCAATAAAGACTAGATGTCTTACGTGGAGTGCTGTCTTCACCTCAGAGGGAGTCGTGAATAAGTCAGATACCAGCATTGTAAATGCCTTTTTTTGGCATTTGTAGCTCTAGCAGTAACGTGCATGAAGTTTTAGGTTTTAAAGTCACTTCTTTGGCAGATGGAGCACAGGACAGCAAAGATGTATTTTCCTGTTCTCTCTTCAGAAAGCACCAGAGGGATCTTTTTATTTCCACTTGAAAAATCACCAAAAACCAGGTACATTTTGGCTTTTTTTCTCATGCCATTTTGAAGTAAGTCATTTTTCTCAGATGGCTTTTGAAAATTGTTATCTATTTGAAGCATGTCCTGATAAAATAGTTGATGCCAGTTATGCGCTTTCTACCCTCTCCTCAGCAATTCTGTTCATTTATTAATTTGTTCTAAAGTTGTTAATACATCATGCCCTTAACACCTGAGAGCTGCAGCAGTGGTCTGTAGACTGCTGAGTATTATATTCTACTCTATTCAATATGCCCTTTTTCAGATAAGGCACTATCTGGGCCACCCACCGTATCTGGGTTTGAAAGCTCCCTCAACACTAAGAAAAGAGCATTTCTAACAAAGATGTGACAACTGAGTTAAAACAAACAAACAAACAAACAAACAACAAACAAACCCAGCACCTATACAAATACCTCCATTTATTTATCTTAAAGACCCATGAGAAATTAACACAGTGCATGGAACAGGCAAAGATGACAGGTTTGGAGGCACTGACATGTCCCAAAGAGATAGAGCATGTCAGACCAGCATGTACAGAAATCCTAGGCTGCATCAGGTTTAGACTGTAGCATTTGAAAAGAAGGTCACTGTGTTTGACACTTAAATTAGGATAGCAAGAGGGAAAGAAGACAGAGGACCAGGAAAGCTAAGGACATTCTATTCCCTCATCTCTCCAAAACTGACCAGAAATGCAATAAACTCTGAAATACAAGATTTTTGCTAGCATGAGATGACAGCTGCCACCTTTTAAATTAAAACTGATAACTGCTGGATAAAATGACCATAGACGTTATGTCACACAAGCCATTTTTAACTTAGGAAACAAAAGTTATCACACAGTACACCATCAGTCTCAGTGATACAAGCAGGGAAAGCAGCCCCAGCAGTAGCACACACTAGCAGGAACCAGCCATGCTTGACTCTGCTGAACTTCTTATGAGCAGTGAAGGTTGGTTCTACAGAAGTGCCTGTCCTGTTCTCGCCATCCCAGTGTCTAGTACCAACCATCAGTGCACGAGGTGACATGAGTAATGTTGGTCAAGTTTGAAGCTTTTAATCCTTTGACTTCTCTAAAGAGGGAGAATTTTACAGGCAGGATAGACCTCCAGACTGCCAAATTTTGTTGAGAAATATACATGCCATGCACTTATTCTGGAGAACTGAGGGCATTAAAACAGTAACTATAAAGGTGATTCCTTGTTTCTAACAGATCTTATTCAAAGCAACCTCTGAGAAACCTTCATCTGATGAACAGCTGAGCTGAACAGATGGGTTACTGAATTAGCTTGTACCTGAGGAAGGGTACTAATGAGTTGGTCTTCACAGACTGGTAGAAGACCTTTCAGGCTATGGTTACTTGAAGGAAAGCAGTGAGGTCTCTCTCTGCAGGAGCTGATATGCATCCATGCAAGGGTATGCAGCCACACTGGTGTCCTGAAATCTGTCATCTTGGACATATTGTCATATTACCACATCTATTTTCCACCACTCTGCTAGCTTCTTTGGTTTCAAGCTGCGGAATCACTGCACTGAGTTCTGCTGTGCAAGGCTAACATACCCTCAGATCCTCTGGGCTTTTGCCCTGGTCTGAGTGAGAACAGAACTAATTCTGCTCAGTGATTTTACTTTTCATCTGAGTTCTTCTAACTGCATTCTCTGAAGTATAAGAGCATGTTTTCACAGACAGTGTCTGCTTCTAGCAGTGATAACACCCCATGTTAAGAGTTACTACCAAGGATTGGTGTGCACAACAAGGCCACTGCTGGATCTTGTGTACCACATTGGGGGGTGCAGGAAAGTGAAAGGCTGCACCTGCAGGGAGGAGCGG